>CAIGRO010201634.1:0-14343 GCA_903798355.1 Fraxinus baroniana
TCAGTGCCTATTTAGACAATTCACTATCAATCATTTAAGTTAATTTGTGTGAATTAATATGTAATTTAACTATCACCATGTTTGAGTCCCATTTTTTAGGGAAAATGTATTTTGGAATAGTGATTTTTTGAAGTATGTATAATTAAAAAATAAGAAAAAGTTTGAATATGAGTTTGTGTGTAAAATTATTTTATGGTAAAATGTGTGGTTGAAAATGATTTTTTTTTTTTTTTTTTTAAAAATAAAAGCTAAACTTGCAATATATAAGCATGAAAGTCCTACACAATAATTTACATTTTGTAACGATCTTTAGAGTATAGAAATTATCAGATTGGACCGTCAAGGACTACTCATGGAATTAAGAATTATCATTTAGCCTTTGTTTCGTACATATTAAAATTTTTATTTTCATTCTTCTACTTATTTTCAACCACACATTATTCAATAAAATATTATTTTCCATCAAATCAATAATTTTTCCTTCCTTTTCAACCAAAATTCTCCATCAATTTACCATTCCAAAATAATGTAGCTCAAACTCAATTCAATTCTCAAACTAAACCAGGCCAAATACTCAGGTAATTGGTGCAATACCCTATAATGTTTGCTAGATTTGTGGAACTTCCCTAATTTTTAATTTTGGCGTAAAATTCTCTTAAATCACCCAAATGTTGCGAGAGATCCATTGTCGTTTATTTGTGTTATTTATCCATTAGAAATAGTTTAGGGTCAAAATGAATAAAAACTTAAAGGGTATTTTTGTCTTCTCAACTCCACACAATTAAATGATTATATTTGTGTAAAAGAAGTGGGAGAGGAACCAACATGTGAAATCAATGTAGAATCCCATTAATCCACCAAAAAAAAATCCAAAATCATCACATAATTTTCACGTTTTTGTACATAGGAGAAGTCTCTGCACGACATTGCACAGAAAATTTCGCATAGGTAAGTTGAATATTCACGTTTTCAATTTGATTTTTAGAAAAATAAGTTGATGTTTGATGTGGGTTTGTAATTTGACTTGGTTATTGAAGCATTATGTAATTTTATACGGGATTTTTGGTATGTCAATTTTTGCTGGTTTACTTTCTTCTTTTACTTCTATCTGAATCTAGAATTGTATTACGCAGAATTTATCAAATTCAAAATTGTATTACGCAAAATTTACCGATTTCAAGATTGTATTCGGCAAAATTTACCAATGGTAAAGCTGATTTGCACACAAACATTTGAACTATTAACTTGATCTTCTTCTTTCTCAATATAGATATATATCCCGTTTTCAAACCAATAGTAAAAATAAAAACACTCCAGCTTGTATTACATTAGAACACAATACTGCATGAAAAATTGAATAGTAGTCTAATTTTCACCATTCACTACCGACATTGCAATCACTGGCGAATACAAGCATGGACTCGACCAGACTACAACCCGTATCCGACCTTGCAAATGTCTACTTTATTTTTAGTTTTTTTTAGATAAATCTACGTACATTTGTATTGTAGTCCGTGTCTAAACGCATGACTGAATCTGCCACTAATTACAACAAAACCACAAAATAAATTAAAAATCAACTTCATCTCAGTTTTCATTCCACATCAGCACAAGATCAATTGCAAAGATTTCTCAGGTTCCTATAGTCATGGGAAACTCTTTGACCAATTTAGGATAACTAGGTAGGACCATCGAAGATTTTTGGGAGTTAGGCTAGCGGATATATATATATTCACTTACTACCCCGACTAATTATTTATTTATTTTTAAAATTATTGGGATATGAATGTTAAGTAGGTTGAGCAGCTCAACTTGACTTGTTAATCAGAGCTCAACATGATCAATAAGGGGAGTTGGCAGCCGACTTGCTTGAAAAAAATACAGCATGGGGACGACTCGTCGAGTGGCTTGCACCTAAAAATCCAGTATGACTTGACTCGCTTATGGAGCGAGCCAAGTTGATGAGCGGCTCGGTCCATTTAACATCATTTACACTAGCACAAATTAATTTGCCCTTGTTTAGGCTTTATTAAAATCAAAATATTATTTTATTAGAGAATGTGTAGTTAAAAAGATATAGAGAAAAATGTATTTTTTTTTAGAATGAAGTCCAAATTGGAGATTTGTCCCAAAGAAAAAAAAATGAAGGTAAAAACCCCTGAAGTTTGCACACGCACGAAAAGCTTTTCTCACGTGCCAGTCAATAACAATAATGCAAATGCACAACGAGCCGCCACTTCCGACCACACTCAAAACTGTGAAGTAAGAAAATCTCTGAACCACCGATTGACGTCTCTCTCGCTTAAACCCACGCAGAGAAACGGCGTCGGTCGTCTCTTGATATTTTTTATTTGTAGCATTTTCCGGAAAAGAATACCGGTGGAAGCCAGAGCTAGTCCAAGATTCTCCTAGGTGCGGGCTTCCTTTCAAGTTTCATTTTTATTATTCAACCTTGTTAACAAATTTAATATGAATAACTTATTTTGTTAATCTTCTTTAGGTATATATATCCTCTCAAGATTGTAAATCTGTGCCTTTTGCTGGTTTCTTGCATTTATTTGTCGACTTTACACAGCATTGTTAAGTGAGGTTTTTTCACCAAAATGGCGGGTTGTTCAAGTATTAGATTGCCCCATTTCAAGAATTTGCAAAAAGAGATCCTTTTAACGAGAGATTCATGCATTTGGAACCCAAATTCGACGTTGCTTAAATTTCAAGATTCTAGTAGGGTAATAAAAACAAAAGGGCAGTTTTTGTGTAAAAAGAATAGGCATGGAATTGTAATTGTGAATGCATTGAATCCGGAGACTGATACAGCATCTGGTGTGTCTGCGACCACAGTAACTAAAGCAAGTGATGGAAGTCATGTAGAAAAAGATGGTAGAGTTTTGGGCAGCGATTTTGTATCTAAGGGTGATAAAGAAAATGGAGGTGGTGATGGGAATTTGGTTGATGGGAGTGGTGGAAATGGGAAGTTTTCTGGTGGAGGTGGAGGTGGTGGAGGTGGAAATGAAGGTGGTGATGATAAGGAGGAAGAGGAGTTAGGACCCATACTAAAATTTGAGGAGGTGATTAGGGAGACGGAGGCTCGTGGTGCTACTCTTCCAGTTGATATGCTGGAGGCTGCGAAGAGCTTGGGTATTCGGAAGGTCCTTTTGCTTAGATATTTGGATCTGCAGGTAAAGTTATCACACATAGTGTGCTTTATGCAGGTAAAAGTGTTTGCATCTCCTTGGTATATAGCTGATGGCTTTGTGAATTTTGCGTCCACAGGGGTCTGTTTGGCCACTGGGATTTCTGATGAGGTCATGTGCTATGCTACGGAACAGGATGTTGGCTGATCCATCCTTTCTTTTCAAAATTGGAATAGAGGTTTGTAAAACACATTCTTGTTGTTTCTTGGTCTATAAAGCACGTTTTATTTTGTAGATACAGTTGCATAAAGAGCTTAATGACTTTCCAGTTTGCTTTAATGAATTAGCATGAAATTGGTCCACTTTAAATGATTGGATATCTATCCAAGTTGCAAGTTTCTAAAATTGTATTTGTGGCAATATTAAGTTGCTCGTGTTGATAAAACTTGTTATTTGTTCAGTTATATTTGGCCATAACATTAATAACTTCTTGTTGTGTCAGTTTTCTCATTAGTTTGGGATGCATAGATTCATCTCAATGTGATCGTTTACTGATGTAGATAATAATTGATTCTTGCTGTGCAACATTTGCGGAAGTCAAAAAGAGGGGCAAAGATTTCTGGGCAGAATTTGAATTGTATACTGCAGACCTTTTAGTTGGAGTGGTCGTCAATGTTGCTTTAGTTGGTATGTTAGCTCCATATGCTCGATTTGGACAGCCACGTGCATCTCAAGGAATTATTGGTCAAATGTTAAGCGCTTATGCAGCTCTTCCTAGCAGGTTTTCTTTCTTGCCCTTTTTGTCAATCAAATTTATTTCTTCAAATCTTTTGGATTTTTATTTAGGGTAACAACTTAATTTAAGTAAGTAGGTAACCGTTTTTCTTTTTTTCCTTTTTAACTTGCGAAGTCTTACATGATTACTTATCATTTTTTGTTTCACTTTAAACATGTTTTTTAGTTTTCATTATTGTAAATTTTAACTGTAGTCAGTCTAAAACTTCAAATGTGAATTTGATGCAGTGTTTTTGAGGCAGAACGTCCTGGATGTACATATACAGTAAATCAGAGAATTGCCACCTATTTTTATAAGGTAAGTCCTGCATCTCTTTTAAAATGTGACATTTTTAAAAACATCTCCATCTGAAACAGAGACATCAGATGGATATGCATATAATCTGACATTTATTCTTTTCCATCTAATGCTCAGATACTTTCTTTTTGCCTTTTCTGGCCACTTTTTCCTATTCTCATAGCAACCAGAGACTTGCCTCATTTCTCTTTCTTTACATTTTAACAATATGCATTTCATTTTCAGGGTATTCTCTATGGATTGGTTGGGTTTGGTTGTGGTATTATCGGCCAAGGAATTGCAAATTTAATAATGACTGCCAAACGGTATGTTTCCGAGTCATGTATGCATGTCCTTATGTCTTAGATTCGTAGTGCTGTCGACGAGTGATGTCCAAGACTCAAATCTGAATTTGATTTAGAATATATTTTGTCGTCTGAACTTCAATCTACTTTAGCTTGTGTCCTATTATCTAGACATGAAAATACTTACTGATACCATTGGACAAAGAGGTGTTCTAAATCAAATCTTAACTATCCTTTCATGGATCCTAGAGATGCACATAAATGTCTCTGCTGTTATATGTGACTTTTACATAGAATTGATGACGCTTGCACACTATAAACTTGTGAAAGTTGTGTTTATTGGTGGACCATCCTCTCTTATGATCCATATTTTTGAATGTCAGGAGGATAAAAAAGTCAGAGGAGGACATACCCGTTCCACCTCTGGTGAAGAGTGCAGCTCTTTGGGGTATGCTTGCTTAACTCCTTGCTTATATTCTTCTCGTTAACTTGTTACCTGGACTGAAGGCTAGATCTAGTTACATGTAGACTGAAGAGTACACTTCTTAGTTTGGAGAGTTAGGGTCACGTGTACTTGAAATCATATATTCCATGTGATATGGTATTAGAGCACACTTTGGACTATGCTTATAAAGTTTGGCAATGTTGGAAGAGTTAGTTTATGTACTTGCTCAACAAGTTGAGTGAGGGAACCCATGGCATCCCTAGACAAAAATAAAGACCATGGCCCATTACATAGTTATCTTGGAGACTTAACCTAGCTAAGATTAGGGGTGATTATATCTTAGCTATGGCTAGCTCAACTCAACCAACGCATACGATCACTAGTGGTTTTGGCTAGTGTCGTGGTTTTTCTGGTACTAATATGGTGTTCTTGCCACAGCCTAGTGGTGCAATTTGCGTAACTTGGGCACGATCAAATGGTAATCTATGCCCTCGAAGGAACCGATATGTTATCACTAGACATGCTAACAAATTAAATGAAGAAACACAGAAGTTTGAACGAAAGAGTGTGTGTGAATAAATGTTTGTATTCAAAGAACTTTACAAACACATTTCTTTTACCATGTATAGCTCTCTACGTGCCACTTCGACTCTATGTTTTATAAGCAGCCAACCTACCCCTATTTACAATTGCTACCTCCTCAAACTGATACTGGCAATTCATTTCATCCTGTGATATAGAGAGTTCGTCTTTCTTTCTTACCTCTTCACACTTCACTCAATCAATATTTGTGCTCCACGGATATCATAGATATTTATTTAGGAAAGTATCTAGATATCTAGAGATAACTGACTAAACTTTCCCGCATTATCCTATATTATTTTAGATAGTAGTCCTTGCAAAATAGCCTCCAAGCCATCAAAGAATTCTGAATCCTCATTTTGTGCAGTAAAACTAATCCATATAAGTTGGATTTAACTTCTGTTCGTGCATTTAGAATGGTGCATTCTGATGAACTAGTGTTTTTATACTCGTGGTCCCTCTTCCTAGCGTATAGTTCACCTAACGTTTGATTTGAATAGTTCAAAGGTTTACTGGACTTTTGAAGCCCCATAGCGATTTATCTTGACATTGTTTGCAGTACCATTTTAGTCACTCACCTCTCTTCTATTTAACTAAAAGGTAAATTTCCTACCAATTTCAGGTGTTTTTCTGGCTGTCTCTTCCAACACCCGATACCAGATTATAAATGGGCTAGAACGTGTGGTGGAGGCATCTCCATTGGCAAAGCAGGTCCCACTCGTTGCCATGGCTTTTACAGTTGGTGTGCGATTCTCGAACAATGTCTATGGAGGGATGCAATTTGTGGATTGGGCCAAGTGGAGTGGTGTGCAATGACCGTTTAACAAATATATTTCTTGTTAGCTCCAAACAAACAGAAAATATGTTGGCAGCGAGTTCTAAATAATCTACAGCCTGTATCGGTAATTAGAAGTTATCCTCAGTAAAACGTCTTGTGCTACTGTAATGAAGCTATTTCTGGTCATTGGTTGAAAATTATACTGAGATTCAATGCTTGTATGTGAACAAAGGGAAATGGGATAGTACAAGAAATTTACAAATCTTGTACGAGTTAGAATAAAGCTATTTGTAATCAACAGTTCATGTGGCAGTGTATCATTGTTCAATGAATTAAAATGCATTTCAAATTTCCAGGGGAATGTGGCAGGAAGGTTATTGTCATATGGACAGTTGATGTGGAAGCACTGCTTGTTTGTAGCATTACTTTTCTGAGTTAATGGTTGAAATTTTGTAGCAGAAGTGCAAAATCGAACCATCTGCAGTCGGAATTTTCTTAAAAGATTTCTTTTAAAGGCCAAGTTGCTTTCTAAGAATAACTTTGTTCAGAGCGTTGTCTGCTTGATTCTCAACTTGACCAGTTCAAGCGTGCTCTTATAGATGTATAATTTTGGATTAATCATCAACGTTTACCTTTGGATACTATTTATTCATTCAAAAAATAAAAGGTTACAGATTGTTTACTTGGTTTATATAACGTACCAATCAATCATCCATCTCGATTTTGTTCGTTCATTTGAACAAAAAACTCGTGATGGATGAAAGTTAATTAAATGATTAATCACTAAATTTTATCTTTGTTTACTATTTGTTCAACTAAAAATAAAAGGTTATTGGTTGCTCATTTATTTTTACACAACGTTACACATCCATAGGGATGACAATAAGGAGGGAATGGGAAAAGTCGGTCATTCCCGTCTCATCGGATATTTTTGTTATCATGTCTCATCCTCATATCCGGTTAAAGTGGAACAAGACGAGATCGGGGCTAGGCGAGCAAGTCCCCTCCCATGTTTATTGCCCCATTTTTTTATTTTTTTTTTTATATCTATAATTAGTGAATATTATTAATTTTTTACTATTTTGTTAAGAACAACTCATATCCTCTTTAAAAATGATGATAAATCTTCTCTTTTTGTTTAATAAAAAGTTTAAATTTGAAATTTGAAATTAACTTTAAACGGAGCGAGTAACGAGATGATGACCATGTTTTCTGTACACGCCCTACGCCCCAGCCCAGCCCAGCCCAGCCTAGCCCCGCCCCCTTTATCTAATTAAGCAGATAGTCCATATTGAATTGAACATATTTTTTTGTCATCTCTATCCATTTATAAACATATTAGTCTTCTTTTTATATTGTTCGATTGTTAATATGATTTTCATAATTTTGCAAATTATTTACCTCACCCTATTTTCCTCATTTTTTTCTTCTACAAAATTTATTTTCAGTTTTTCTTGTTCGGTCTATTTATATGATTTTCATTATTTTTATTTTACGATATTTGCAAATTACTTTTGCTCGCTATATTTTCTTCAAATATTTTTCCTTCTAGGAATTCCATCAGCTAATAATATATATTTTTTTTAAAAATCATCTTTTATCTTTTTACTGTTCAATCTGTTTATTTATATGATTTTCGTTATTTTTATTTTACGATATTTGCAAATTACTTTTGCTCGCTATATTTTCTTCAAATATTTTTCCTTCTAGGAATTCCATCAGCTAATAATATATTTTTTTAAAAAATCATTTTTTATCTTTTTACTGTTCAATCTGTTTATTTATATGATTTTCGTTATTTTATTTTACGATATTTGCAAATTACTTTTGGTCGCTATATTTTCTTCAAATATTTTTCCTTCTAGGAATTCCATCGGAAAATAATTTTTTTTTTTAAAAAAAATCATTTTTATTTTTTACTGTTCAATCTGTTTATGTTATTTATATTTTTCATGTTTTTAATATATTTTATTTTTCTTAAGTTGTTTTGGATTTTTATTTATTCATTTTCGATAATTGTTACTTCTGGGAATGGATTTGATTTTCTTTTAAATTCCTTCACCTTAATGTTTTCTTCTATATTTTTTGGAATTTGTTTTTCCTGTTCATGATAAAATAAAATTAAGAATAATTCTTCTTGTACAAAATGATTGACAAAAAAAAAATTTGTTCATGTAGCATGACCCTAAAATAAGACGTCAGCCATCATGAAAGATTCCCTTCTCGAAGACAACAATTTTACATGAATTTCATATAAACAAATTGAACAATAAAAAATAAAAATAAATTTCATAGAACAAAAAAAAAATGTGGATAATAGAGTGAGCAAATATAAATGTTGATGATTACTTATTTAATTAACTCTTAAGGTAAAATTATCGTCATATAGGATTTTCATTCATCACGTGAATTTTTTTATCCACTTGAACGATTGGAATTGAGATGGATGATGAATGGATAACTTATGTAAAAGTAAGTAATAAATATTTTTTTTTTATTTTTAAGGGAGCAAATAGTAAGAATTATAAAAGAATCATTAGAAAATACCATAAAGTGAAGGGAAAGGAGAGGGGAAGGGGTAGGGGTGGGGCGGGGGGTTGTAAAGGAGAGGGAGCAACTTTACTATTGTAGTATTTCGCTACCTGCTAGCTACACATATTGTTACACGTGTCCTCATAAAATTGCGAACCTAATAATTTGGTCAATGGTCAATTACTGGAATATTCAGTCACTGAAACCCCCAGAAAATAAAAGAGGAAAGTCCCACCAGAGGATATATAGCATTATAGTAGGGGTAGAACCCGGCCCGGCCCGGAATGGAGCCACGGCTATTTTTCTTCCCGCCCTTTCTGTCTATAAATAACTCCTTTCAAACCGACCATTAATCGACTGAAATCCCAATTTTTCATTCCTGGATTTCCTTCCCAGTTTTTCAATTCTTGAAGCGTTTTCTATCAAGAAAAGTGATAAAATCATGACGAAAATCGATGCCCTCCGTCGATTCCTCCTCCCTTGCATCCACCCTACACTGACCCCTTCGCAACCCATTACCACCACCAAGAAACGCCTCAGCACATCCCTCCGTGATGATCTTGACGACAAGAATTCTTTCACCAATCGAGAAAACACTCAGCTAGAGGATCAACACCAAGGCTCCGACGATGACGATCCCGCCTTTCCGGCGACTCCTCTTTTGGTGCCATCACGATCCTCCAGGACAATGGTTACGGGGACAATCTTTGGGCACCGCCGTGGCGGCCATGTGTGGTTCTGCGTGCAGCATGACCGACTCAATACCCGTCCTTCTCTCCTCCTTGAGCTCTCCATTCCGACCACTAGCCTCGTCCATGAAATGCAATATGGGCTGGTCCGTATTTCACTTGAGTCCAATGCCAATGAATCCCCCGAATCTGAACTCAGTCGCTGCCCTCTTCACTCTGTCCCCATTTGGTCCCTCTCCTGCAACGGCCGGAAGCTGGGTTTTGCCGTCCGCCGCAAGGCCACACAGCAGAACCGCCTAATGCTCAAGACCATGCAGAATATCACAGTCGGAGCCGGGGTGATTCCTCCTGGTTCTGGATCCGAGTCGGAGGAGATAATGTACATGCGGGCCAATTACGAGTGTGTTGTAGGCAGTGCAGACTCCGAATCTTTCCATTTGATCAGCCCGGATGATGGCCAGTGTCAAGAACTCAGCATTTTCCTTCTGAGATCAAGGTGATTGGTATTTCAAGAACATAGTGATTTCGAAATTTGAAAAACTTTTATTCATGGGGACAAAAGGCTCAGTTTTTCTTGGGTAGAATCAGAAAATTTGGGTTTTCTGATTAATTTCTGAGGTTATTTTTGCCAAGAACTCAAATCTTCTTTGAGGAGATTTGTGTTTGTGAGAAGAAAAATCTCAGATTTTAATTTATTCTTCGGCATTTTGAAAAAGATGGTTTTTCTGAACTAGAAATAGCTTCAAGATATAGGAAATTTCCATTGATGTGTATGACATAATCAAGAATTTAGTATATTTGGCAATGGATTCCAATTCATCAATTTCTTTTGTATATTTGATTTCTATGGTTGGAAGAGCATTGTGTGTTTAATATTGCGATGATGTTACTATGATTGCAAATAACATATTCATGTAAAGATGTCCTTAAACTGGGACACATAATTCAGTCAAGATTCTTTCTTCTCATTCTGTATTAACAGTTGCACTTTGCAGCTGGTTCTGTATTGAGTCCTTTGACCACTATCTTAATCTTATTCTATATTAACAATTTATTCTTCCATGATAAACATGCAGAATATTTGCTGCTTGCCCTAAATATATTAAGAAAAATGCTAAATCGCCCGAATATTTGTTTTCTATTTCTGATCTTTCCATGTAATCTAGAAATCGAGAAAGATGACGATGGAATATTTATCACGTGTTTGGTATTGATTAAAATCCAAAAATCCAGATTTTAATCTAAGTCAAACTCAGTAATTAATTTTAACCACACATTTCGTTGGATCCACAACTGTTCAACCACAATTTCATCAACTTTTATCAAAATCTACTAAAAAATTGATTTTAATCTCCACCAAACAGGGGCTTAATCTGATTGAGGAACAAAATTTTGTTTCAAATCTTCAAATAAATGTCCTGAAAAGAAAAAATTTCCAAAATTTGAGTTTCTCTTTTGTCCATAGTCATTCAAGTCATTGTAATCAAAATAATGTATCATTTTTAACTTTATGGTTTTTCAATTAACCAAAATAAAAAGTTAAGAGATAATTAATAATACAAATTAAAAAAATAAGAAAGAAGTGAGCCAATTTTGGATTGTATTCTTCTTGATCAGGGTTAACTTGAAAGCTTGAAAACAATTGAATAAATCTCAACCATTTTTTGACGGATAAGCATAATTACTTCTAGACTATAAGCATAATTACTTATTAGGTAGTCTTTTCAACTTGTTTTCAATGCCGATAAGTAATTAATACTTGCCCTAATTTGCATTTTTAAGTTCATCATTATCTCTCTAATTTTCCTTTATTTTGGAACGAATCAAACTTAAGTAGGTCCAAGCAAAAAAACAAATTTTCTATATGGAAAAGATGACACTGTCATGGATCTCAGAATCTAAATCTTACCTGCATCTTTATATGTTCCCATCAGTGAGATTTGGTGACCCCCGATAAAGGTGACGTTGACGTGGACAACAGATGTCCGGTTCACTCATGCCAATTCAAGCAAATTCTAACCCGTTTTAACCGGAGTACCGGAAGGACGTGAGGAAAGCATGAACGCGTGAGATGCTTCACAACGTGAGACACAAGTGTTCGAGCACCGACGGGTGAAACAAAAATGATTGTGCTAACAACAATCACCAATCAAACACCTATGATTATCCACTAAAAATCAAGCTAATAAATATGGAACAAGCAAAATGATATATGGAAAAATTTTCCTCTTAAATGTGTGTTAGAAAAAAATGTTCACAATGCTGATTTCCCAAGATCCCCCTTTTTCATTTACAAATACTTCCTATTTATAGTATTTTGGCCCATGTGGTGTCCGTTGGATCAAAATTACGTGGCCTTATCTCCTTGACTAAGACTTCACATCACTATCGTCATACAATAAATATATTGAGAACGAGTCGGCCTCCCTACATTAGACTGACACACCTGACATTCTTTATTACAAACGTTACATCAATTATTTAAAGATTGTCTACAAATCTTGTAAGAGACTGCTTCGGATGAACTAAGGCCTCGGTTGGAGAAAGCTCTGTATCGGTTTTCTGTGTGAAGATCTTCGTCTTCTTCTCTGACTTATTTAGGTAGTACTTCGGCTTAATAGGAAGCACTTTGGCTATTACGTGCTTCGGCCATTTAGGCAATGCTTCAGCACAATAGTTTCAATCATTCATTTGATCTCTTTACATTTGATCAGTTGAATCTTTGTTGACTTTTCTTTCTACGTGGATTGCTACGTGACGTTTTGACTTGAGCCTCGATGACGAGGCGTAACAAGATACGATCTTTCTCAAAATAATGCACTAAAAGCTATTGGATAAGTTTCAGAGAATCAATATTCTAATAACAAGTTGTTATTGTCAATATGAAATTAAAAAGAATTAAAAGTGTGATTTATTCATAGATCCCAGCAGATAAAGCAATCTTTCTTCTCTCTTTTGGGAAAAGCATGAAAAATTAACCAGTAAATTTAACAATATTTGCTTGTCTAATAATCAGTTTTTTCATCTAAAGATAAGCAGAACCAATTAAGAATATGCAATTGATGTGTACATGTTATCATCGAGGCCCTGCAACCACTTGAAACGAGGATATTAAGATGAGAACATACAACATAAGAACTGAGAATATATATCGACAAATGGAGGTGACGACAATTGATAAGAAATGATGTAAAAGACGACGACTCATAAGGTAATTGGACCATGTTTTTATTCGGGTTATAAGAAACTAATGTACCTCAAGAACAAGTTACGAAGAGGAAGAGGAAGAGGTAGACCCATATTAAGATGACATGTTTCATAGTTAACAAGGGTATATTTACATCAAATCTTCTAATAGTAGCAATGAAATGACCAGATAGATAGGCAAAAAAATAAAACTCACATGGCAAACCTCAAATTTATTAGGAATAACATGTTTTTTTTCTCTCTTTCTTTTAGCCATGTTACCTTTGGGGCGGTACCTCAATCCCTTGTTTCTTGCTCACGATAAATGGATAAAGTTGGCTCAAGCGCTTTCTTCTCTGTATGAACAGTTTGAGGAGAGCAAGAATGGGGACAAGGATGGGGTTAATCTGCATCCCGAGGACTAGATGCAATGTATATAATAAACCATCTATCTAAACCTCAGGATGCAGATTACCCGATCCTTCCTTACCCAAAATTATTCGTAGGTGTCTGTAGTAAGAAGAAGAAGAAGAGGAAGAGGAAGAGGAAAATTAAAGAGTTAAGAGTTTGATGAACCTGTATGCATGTTGGGGAGCAATTTATAATGCCTAAGATACCATATTTAAGTCCTTTACGACAAATTAATGTGGTGTGATTGAAGAGGCAAATATTATATCTGTAATCATCGTCCATAATGTTCTTCGCTAACCAATCATAAGGAGAGAATCTTCCTTTCTCAGATAATGACATTTCTTTCTTGACCATTGCTGGGATTTTTGTTGTTGACTTTCTAATTTAGCTCTAGACGATTACCATATTTCATATGTTTACATTGTTAAGTTCTTGCGAAACGCATAAACGAATTAAAGATGGGATTAGTACTCCAGAAGCTTGTTATTGCATTAATTCCTATCAATCAATCAAGTAGTTTAAGTAACGATAATAAATTTACGGGATTTTCTTGAAGTAGCGAGTCTGAAAGTGATCACGACCAGAGACTTGGGATATGGTAATAAGAAGTATGATTAGGGTAAATGATGTGTATCTTCTTTAGCTTTTATTGTGTATCCATGTCTCCATACGAGGTAGGCTTTAGTTGCACTTTTAGCTGGAGGTCAAGTCGAACCTAATATTAAAAAATAAAAAATAAAAAAAATTGAGGATCTTCTTTGGCTTTTACATTGTTCATATTATATTCCCTCTAGTAAGTTTTATATTGTCTAGATATTCCATTGTTGAAATATGTAACTAATGGTTAAGTAAAGAACCTACATTTTTCACAATTAGTAAAGAATAAATTAGTAGGATTGGTGGTTGTGCATAAGCCTACTCATTGTCATTTCAAAGAGGATATATTCTATCAGCATGAATTTAAATATTTAACATTATTTAAGGTGGTTTGATATGACTTCTAAATTTTTTATTTAAAAAATATTATTTGCATTATCTTTTTAGTATAATACATATGAGTAGGTGCATGATTTTAAGCCGAACAACAATTTTTTTATAAATTCTATGCAACATATTGTTAGGTAATTGCCTCAAAAGTCAAAGTTGGTGGACTTCTACTGCAAATAATATTAGGTCATTGTGAATCCTATAAATAGTGATTAAACTCAT
>CAIGRO010201637.1:0-11077 GCA_903798355.1 Fraxinus baroniana
TTGACCTACTTAGCTATTCGGATGCTGATTGAGCTGGATGTCAAATTGATTGAAAAAGCACTAGCGGCACTTGCCACTTTCTAGGTTTTGCTCTAGTATCGTGGTTTAGTAAAATACAAATTTTCGTGGCATTATCTACGACCGAGGCCGAATACATCTCGGTCGCAAGTTGTTGTGCACAAGTGCTATGGTTGAAACAAACTCTTAATGATTTTCATTTATGTTACGATCATATTCCTATTATGTGTGATAACACTAGTGCCATAAATTTGTCTAAAAATCCCGTTTTGCACTCTCGAACTAAGCATATTGAAATTAGACATCATTTTCTTAGATATCATGTTCAAAAGGGTGACATCATGTTAGAGTTTGTTGATACTGAAAACCAATTGGCCAACATCTTTACCAAACCTCTTGCAGTCAACCGTTTTACCTTCATTGAAAGAGGTTTAGGGATAATCGATGAAAATGAAGTGTGTGATTAAAATTATGTGCCTTTTATGTGCTTTATATCTACTTTCAGGTGGCCCGGTCGAGAAATCGGACTTCCAGTTCAAAATCAGATCGTCCAGATCAGCGTTCAATTTGGCAGAAAAACATTCTGCCAAATTGAAGGTCCAGATGGCTGAACGTGACGTCTGAATCAGCAAAATTGGCGATTTTAAATCGCAATTCAGCCTTTTTTTCATCACTTTTTACCTTCTTCCTCAATTTCTCTTCCTAAATCTCTTCTCTATAACTTATTTTTACACCTCAAAACTTCTATTACACTTGATTTTTACAAAACCTATCACTTTTACATTTCAATTTCTCACAAAATTTCACTTTTTATATCCAAATCTTCATTTTTACCCAAATTTTTTGAACCCTAGTTCTACAACACGCACATATCTTCGTCTCTTACTCATGGTAAGCTCAAGGAGCAAGGAAAAATACCTCAAGAACACGGTACGATGCTCTTCTCCACCTTCTTCTGACGAGGAAATGGATTTTGAATCCGAGGTGCTGGTCAACCCTTTCGCAAAATCACCCATTCTAATTGGTAAAAATGTTGATTTTGCCTATTTTACCATTGACGCACCTGCATTTCACATTTAGGAAATTTTTGAAAACTTTGGTTGGATTTCAATTGCCAAATTAGAGAAGAATGCATACCCACATCTTATGCTCATTTTATCATAGCATGGCAATTTCACATTCAAATGAGGTTTTTTGTTTAGTTAAAAATAAACATGTTGTTATAAACCGAGCACTCATTCGGACCTCTTGGAACTTGAAAAATGTAGCACAAAACTCATCCTAAGCTCGACGGTTACGCCCCTATCGAGCTTGCCGTTGCATCACCGGGATTTTTTTTGAAAATATCACTGTAGTTAGTGCACATCAATTATATCTTCCATGCAAGGTATTACACAACATTATTGCAAATGTCATCCTTCCCCGAAAGGCCATCGAGATGAAGTGAGCTCTTCCTTCTCGATTCCTTTCTTGTCGGTAGGAAACTTGATTTTCCAGCCATTGCAATAGGCCTCATGAAACTTGTACACTCTACAAGAGCTATCAAGGCCTTACCATATGTCATACTTCTTACCATAGTTTTCAAGCATTTTCATGTTGCATTAGATGATTAAGCATACATTTCACCAAAACTCATCAACACCATCAACATTCAAACACT
The DNA here is from genome assembly GCA_903798355.1 of Fraxinus baroniana. Classification (NCBI taxonomy): domain Eukaryota; kingdom Viridiplantae; phylum Streptophyta; class Magnoliopsida; order Lamiales; family Oleaceae; genus Fraxinus; species Fraxinus baroniana. The sequence goes on from CAIGRO010201637.1 coordinate 1,679, forward strand.
TAAACCCATGAAAATAGTAAAAGAACACGGTCAATGAGTGGCATACACGAAAGGGTTCGACCCCACATCGGGTCCATCGACTCTACCCTTTGACGATGATGAAGATGAAGATACCGATATACCACCCGCTACACAACACGCTCCAAGTACTCATTCTTCGTCCGGTGGCTTCACATTCACTAAGGATCACTACAACATGTTGAATGGTCGGATTGATTCTCTTGCATCTGCGGTTGATTGTCTTGGCGGAATTCTTCAACAAGTGTTCGCTCAACAAGAAGCTATTCAAGCTCAGCAGAATGCCTTCTATGCTCATTTTTATGCCCAGTTTCCTCCTCTTCCGGAGTCCTAGTTCTTGATCATTCTCGGTTTATCATGAATTTATTCATCCTTGTTTGTTACTTTGTATATTTCTCTCTACTTCTGTTTCATGATGTTGAATATTTCGGTTTGAATTATGTTAAGATTTCATTTGTTATGTTTTGCTTATGCTTTTCTATGCTCTATTCTTTTTGTTTATGTCAAAAGGAAAAAAACATATATGAGATGATTTGATGATATGATAATTTTATAAAATGATTTGCATGCTTAATGAAATGAGGAATTCTTGATGATATGATTTGCATGCTTAATGTAAGGGAAAATTCTTGATCTATAAAGCATAGGGGAAACAAAATTGTAAATGTTTGAGTTGTTTAAATTATATGAGATACTCTTTCTATTACAAATCATTTATTGTTTATCATAATCAAAAAGAGGGCAATTGTTGACCTATGGTCAAACCGTATGTTTTTATTATAACAAACAATTTATGTTTATCTCTAATTTAATCTTCAAATTGATTACATGTTGGAAAATTGAGTCAAAACCATTGAACGAGAAGTTATCAATCAAGAAAGCTCAAACGAAGATCGATCGAGCACTCATGGAGACAAGCTTTACGTCATTTCAAATNCGTCATTTCAAATCAAGCAACAAATTGAGCACTTGTGCCAAATTAATTGAAGACTTTGTAACTAGATTTCTCTTAGCTCGGTTGTACAGGTAAAGCACTTTAATTCTTGACAATTGCACTTTGCGGGTTCAAGTAATAATTTTCTCATACACAACAAATTTTACGTGACGAAAATGTTTGCACAAAATTACTTTTCAAAGGAAAGTTTTTCCAACTTTTTTTTTTTTTTTTGAAAACTAGTAAACATACTTACTTTGAAAAATAAGGTAAAAACATCATTGATTGCAAACAAAACAAAAAAAAAAAATAACCCAGACCAACTTGGTCATCTGAACGTCCGGATGGCGAATCGGACGCCCGGTTCGCCTGCAACAGTAAGTTTTTTGACTGTTTTGACAGAGTTGTTTAAACGGCTAGTTTAGGTCGATCGAATTGGCATTTCAACTGCTATAAATACCAACTCACCTTCCATTTGAAAAAAAAAACTTTTAAGCATTCAATGAACTCCTTCAGCTAACATTGATCTCTATAGCATTTATTATCAAATCATTTTACTCTTAAAAAATCTTTGATCAAAATTAATTCTTAAAAATCATTTTATACATCAAAGATTTACACACCAAACTCTTGAGCTTCATTCATTGTTATTCAATATTGGGCTTTCAATCATATCTAGAATTAATAATATCATCCACATATACTAACAAAACCCGATGCCAGTAATACTCTTGTGAAGGAACGGATGTGTCATACTGACACTGGGTAAAGGAAAAGTCCAAAAAGAGTGCGATGAAACTTGTCAAACCATGCTTGAGAGACTTAAGACCACATAAAGAACATTTTAGCTTAAATACAAAATCAGTCGAGGGAAGAGGCATACTAGATAGAAGTTTCATATAAATCCCTTCATTAAGGTATCCATGTAAGAATGCATTCTTTAGATCCATTAGATGTAAAGACTAAGACCAGGAAGTGGCAAGCAATAACAAGAGGAGAATGGTGATCATTTTAGGCACAGGAGCAAATGTCTCATCATAATCTATTCCATACTCTTGACCCAAGGCAACCAACCGAACCTTATAGTGCTCAAGCGAACCATCGAAATGAAGCTTGACTAATATACCCATTTACTCTCAATGGGTTTCACAATCTTGGGACGTGGCACAACATTCCATGTGTGGTTGGCCTTAAGGGCTTCAAGTTCTGTATTCATCGCATGTTTCCAACACCTTTGTTCCATAGCTTTCTATATGAGGTATGGATGGAACCGAGTTTAGTTAGGGATGTCAACGAGTCAAGAGTCGACCTCGAAACTCGAGCTCGGCTCGAGCTCTGATAACAAAATTAATCTTGACCTGAGCTTTCAGCTCAGGCTTTAGCGAGTCGAGTCAAGCCGTCTCATTTTTTTTATTCTTGAAAAATCTAAAAAATTTTTAAAAGTTAAAATTTGTGCAATTTATACGAATTAAAAATTAAATAAAAGTTACAATCCTCTTCCTTTTTTGGGACTTGAGACCGACTATAATCAACGTAATCGGAGTTAAAATTGTACGCTAATAAAATATTTCATGTACAATTTTTCTTGAAATAAATAAATTTAAAAATTACGTATTTTTTTTAAACTAATCAATTTAAAAACTTACAATATCCTATCTTTGGATCTGCTACAACTACTATCAACTTGTTCTTAAATACGTAATTGCGTACATTTCCAACCCTTCAAGCATATTAAAACCTACAATATATATTCTTTTATTCTTGATCATTCGTCTAATAAAACTTGACTACCTAAACTAAATACAGCCTCCCTTGTTATCGTAGACACCAGAGGCTAGTAGACCACGTGAAATTTTTGATACAATTGGATATTGCCTTTCGTTACACTTCCACCATGACAAAAAAACTAAATTCCTGTAATTCTTTTGGTTGTAACACACTACGAACGTCCACGCACATTTACCTAGCTAACTCAAAGGAATTTCAAGATTTATACCATTGACATCTATCACTCAAGATATTGATGAAATAGAACTAAATGAGGGAACACTTGTATTGGTGTCCAAATAATTACATATATCATCTGAATTTGTTGAAATATTTCTTAAAAAAGAACTTTGAGAAGTAGAACTTTCGTGACCTCATTTTTTAGAGTAAAAGTTGTATATTTCACAAAACATAGATTATATATGCATATGTCATGAAATTTGAAATCCCTTTATGATAGTTTTTGTGCTAGTTAAATTAAGTCGAAAGTCCATTACCGAAACTAAAAAAAATAAAGAGGGCAACTCTTCCCAATATTTACGAAATCTTAACTCCATAAAATAAACTACACCGACAAAAACTGACAAATTCTTATATATTTATAAAATGTTTGTAAAATGTTGTAAAACAAGTGAACATGTAAGGTAATAAATACAGTTACATTCCTTTGTGCCATCAAAAAAAAGTTTTAAAAATTTCTTCACACAAAATACAAGAGACAATTCTCAATCTTGCAAATTATGTCGAGCTCCATATGTATGCCTACCATTATAATATAGTGAAATAATTTTATTATAATTTTTACATGACTGTAATATAAAATATGTAGGGTTTAATCTATGTATTACATCAGTGGCAAATATTTTTCTTGCAAGCCATACTATGCACACAAACTATTAAATACTTGTTTTCTTGCTAGTGACACAGTAATAAAATTTATCACTTGTCGAATTTTATCTAAAGGCAATCTTATATGTTCTAATCTATCTTTTACAATCAAATTGATAATGTGGTATACAAAACGTTGATGAAAAAAATAAACTTCCTAATTCAAGGTTAAGATTATTAATAAATTTTTCGATAACAACTCTGTTCATACTAGTATTATTAAAAGTAAAATTTTGAACAATTTCTTGTATACCATATTCTTGTATAATATCTTTTAAAACAATGTATATGTTAGTCATTATAAGGATATTCTATACATCTGAATGCAATAATTCTTTTATATAAAAGTCATAAGCTATCAATATAATGAGTTGTAGCAACAATATAACATTTTTTATTACCACTATTCAATAAATCAGAGGTAAACGATATGAGACCATTAAAAGTTTTTAGACTTTCAATAGTAGCTTGTTTTCATGTGTTATATAATTTTAAAGTATCCGAACGAAGAGTATTTCTACAATAAGAATCATACCTGGGTTGGAGATAATTCTGCACGAGACGAGTAAAGTGTTCCGACTCAATCATCGCTAGCGACATCTCTTCTGCAGCCACGTATGTGACCATTCCTTCACGAAATATCATCGTAAGCGGCATCTCTACTACAACCACTATGTAGTCAATCCCTCACGAAATCTTTTCCATAAATATACAAAGATGGAAAGAGTAGAACTAGAATCGCTAAACACTAGTCAATCTATTTCAGGTCGAGATCAACAAGTTTCACTATGCAAATCCTTAATATGTAACTATTCAAATGCGTTGTGCTTTAACCAGACTTTCAACTAAGTTCTTTGCCACAATAATTGTAACATACTTTCCAAATATCAACTCTAGTTTGAGCTCTGGCTTTTATACGTGTCAGATATTGCCAACAATCCAACAATTCTTTTTTTGACCTTTTAGTCTTGATTACTTCTTCCTCTTCGATATTCTCCAAATCAATTAAAACATTATGAAATGTATCGAATCCAGATGGAATACTTGAATTACCCTTAAATTGATTAATCTCATCATTAGTAAAATCCATCTATAACTATTGTAGCAAAAGATAATGAATATAAGAGTAAAAGAAACTAAATATTAGATCAAAGAAATTGGAGATTGTAGTTGAATCTAGAATACTGCAAGTTTAAACTGATTGAAGTAAATTGATATGAAACTCAAAATTTTAGCGCACATTTATAGGAAAAAAAATATATCTGTCAAATTCAAATTTGAAATATGATGTACACAACATAAGCTACAGGTAGCATGCATGTAGCCGACACCCCAAAATGGGGCTCAGCCTGAGCCGACCTATCTCGATCTTTTCTCGGGTCGAGCTACGGGTAATATAAAGCTATTGAAGGAAAACCATACTTATCTGGTGGTTGAGGAACATGAGAAGTGTGACGAAGAGTGGCGAAGGTAAAAGATCATTTGGTGACAGATTTGAAGTCGTAGGTAGGAGATTATGGAGGCTTGGGGGACAATTGTCTAAGAAAGAAACTCGAGAGCTGATTGTTACTGTATTTCTATGATTGCAAACAAGACTCGGTTTGTACCAGAGGATTTTATAGGGAAATCAGGCAAGACAGAGAACACGGAAGGAGAAAAAACATTTTCTAAAATGAAGAAAGATTTTTTTTCAAAGAATACAACATTTCGAGAAATCCTAACGAGTTGTATCTTAGGATTATAAAATTTATACTCTTTTTGAGTCCCACCATATCCTAGAAAAGAACACCTGACAGATTGATGTATGAGTTTTGTCCTTTTATGTGGTGGTAAATGAACAAAACAAACACGGTCAAAGGAATGGAGATGAAAATATGTGGGATGTTGGCTAAAAAGCTTATAAAATGGAGAAATATTATTAAAAGTGGGAGAAGGTAACCGATTTATGAGATGTTCAACGGTAGACAAGGCTTCATACATAAAGAAAGAGGAACAGAAGGCTCAATCAAATAGCTCTGACCATATCAGAAGGTGGCGATTCTAGAGATCTGCCACCCCGTTGTGTTGAGAGGTAGAAGGGCAAGATCCCTGAGAAATAATACATTTGTTCTGCAAGAAAGATTGAAATGCATTAGACATATTCACCTCTCGAATCAGATCTTAAGATTTTGCTTGAGAAGGAAAATTGATTGTCAATGAAAGTATGGAAAGGTTGAAAAGCAGAGAAAATCTTACTCTTCGCACGGAGAAAATAAACCCATGTGAACCGACTATAATCATTGATAAAAATAACAAATATTTAGAATGAGTGTGAGATACCACAGGTGCAAGGCCCGATAAATCACTATAAACAATATCGAAAATATGTGAAGCATGAGAGTCATGAGACGAGAATGGTAAAACCTTACTTTTGGAAAGTTTACAAGAAGTACAATAAAAAATAACAGATGAAACTGAAGTAGAATTCTTATTCCCAGGCAAATTAGAGTTTAACGAGTGTTGTAACACATTGGAATTGGGATGTCTCAAACTCTTATGCCAATAAAAAATATTAAAAGTAGAAGATTTACAAACAATAGGAACACACGAAATACGAAAGAGATGTCCATCCTAAGGTCATCTCGTGATCGTCCTCTTGGAGACTTGATCCTGCACATGACAACAACAAAAAGAGGGCATAGTGAAATTGTTATCAACAAGTTGGCCAACAGATATAAGATTAGTTGATAAACTAGGATAGTTTAAAAAAATTGGGCAAACAGCCATCCAATGTTGCAATAGATTCGTGATTCATAAGACTAGACCTAATGGATTCAAATTCAGTTTGCAATTTCATGAGAAATTGATCGCTCTTGGTGACTTCATGTATTTCTTGGACAACTTCCAAACTGTCAGGTGAAATCGAAGGATAGATAATATCTATGTACTCGTCCAAATGTTAGAAAAACCTTAATAATATTCTTCAATAAAGTGTGAGTCTTGAAAGAAATTCACCAAAGCAAACTCCAACTGAAGTCGTCTAGCATTGTTGCTCTGAGTGTCGGCTTTCTTCAAGAAATCCCACATAGCAAGAGCTGACTCATACGGCTTGGGAATAAAAACAATCCGAACATCAATAGATCCCATTATCCAAGCCATAATATGGGAATCTTTAGTTTCCATGCAAGATAATCTCCTCGTCCTTCTCTTGATCAGAACAAGTAAGACTTCCATCAATATGACCCCATAGATCCATTTTCCCTTCAACCAATAGTTGAAAGTGAAATACCCATGAAAATTAATTCTTGCCACTAAAGGAAATACAAATGGAATAAGCTTTCTCAGATGACATGATGAAATCCAAACCAAATTAATCAAACTCGTAAACTAAAGCACAAATAAAATAAGTGGCACCAAAAACTCAAGTTCAAACAAATTTAATCCACAGAAAAAAAAAAAAACACTTCCAAACACAACTATACTCACAAAAGTAGCCCAATAAGAAAAACAGAAGCCCAAATGAGAATTACTCCCTATAGCCCAACTCATAGTAACTCACAGAGACGGAGGCAACCTACTTACGATGAATAGAAACCCACACAGAGGCATCAATCCCACCGTTGACCACAGACGGTGCCTAAACAAGGTGTCGTGACAAGAATCCAACCCAAAAGACATAGAAAACAATGGAGTTCAACTTAGATTGCACAAAAAAGGCTTTGTCCTCACTGGAAGAACTTTAGATGACGCAATAAAAATGAGACTACCCAAGGACTTAGACTTCGATGAATGGTGGTTCGACTACAAATGCCAACCATGATGACCCAACCACCAACCATAGACAGTACTGAAAACATAAGAGAGAAACCACATGTTCAAGAAAGAATTTCTAGGGCTCTAATACCATGCCAATTTTGTTGAATGATTCATTATTCCTATGGGCCTTTCATTTATAGAAGTTTTGGAATATACAAGGAAACAATAATTTTGTACAAGTCGGAATCAATCCCGTATTTTATACGACTATACAAGGTAACCTCTTAGCTGTAAATAACGCCTCTAATGGACTAAAGAATGACGATTGAAGAATTCTAGGGAAAAATTGGCCGAGATTAGAAGTCAAATGAGTGAAACTCTACGTAAAAGGACCAACTCATATCTTGGAGAAGGTTGGAAGACAAAATTTTAATTGGTCTCAAACTTAACTATTGCTTGACATGTTGCTAGACGTTAATCTCAGCCGATGGATATGAATTGATGATAAATTAAAAAGAAATATGTTAATTTATCGATTATAATTAGATGAAAATAATAATTCACGTAGTAAATTAATAATGTCACTAGTTAATTAATTGACAAGTATTGGACATTTGTATGATTAATTAACATGTTTGCTTGTTAATGGGTCCAAGTTAATGATTGAATAAATTAATTAAACATTGGATCGAATCAATTTTAATGGACAAGTTTACCCCACATGAACTTCTATTAATAAACTATTAGAATTTGAGAACTCATAATGCAAATCATTATCTTACTAGCACAAGAAAATAGAAACTATAATTCTCTCATTCTTGTTCTTTTTTGTGAATTACCGTTGAAGGCTAGACAATTGGACAACTAAGAATGCATATCTAGATTGTTATTCATAGAATTGACTAAATGTATAATTATAATTTATGATTAATTAATTTTTTGCTTGTTGGTGGTCTGAAGTTATCAAATTAATTTATGAACCAAGTCTAATTAATTAGATTAGTTAAACATTGGATTAGATCAAGTGAAATGGATAGGCCAAGCTCACATGCACTTCTATTAATAAGTTATTAGGGTATGAGAGATCATAACATATAATCATTATCTTGCTAGTACAAGAAAATAGAAACTACAATTTTCTTCTTACTGTTTCCTTGTGTAGATTACCATTGAAGGTTGGACAATTAAACAATCGTAGATTGCAGATCATAATTATTCTTCACAAAATTAACTAAACGTGTAATTCTAATCACAGTTTCTATCTATATAAAGTTGATCCTTGGTGGAAATTGATTTTATTTTAAATTTCAATGTGCATGATTGAGTAAATTCCCAACACAACAACTGTCTAATAGAGAGGTTCTATAAATCTTAAGTGATTTGAGTTTTGGTTACCTGAAGTTGTACGCCGAACGATTAGGCTCCAGTATAGAAGCTCAAAAGGGGATTGTAAGAGCAAAACCACAACGGAAGCAGAAAATAGATTCTCTAAGAATACCAAAAATCCAATAACACCAAGGGAAATCGATTTTACAATGGGGGCTCAGGTTTTTGGGGATGAATCTAATATTAAGTTATTAGGCAATGGATAGTTGATAAAACATTTCCAGCGGCTTAGGCCAAGCCCATTTTCATCATTGTCCAAAAGTTGAATATGCAAATGTCACAAATGGCATCACAATCAAACAAATCTCCCCCTTGATGTCAATGTTATAAGCACCCAAACACATTAGTGTTTATCAACACCAACACCAACACCAAGAAAGCCAACACCCGCAGAAGCACAAATTCATCAAGTATCAATTTTTAGAATTTGTAAACAAGATTTAAATTTGGTAAGAGAAAGTACCTTTGTTCCATATCTGGGGGATTAAATTGTGTAGGATTTTTCAAGCAATATGGACTCTTTATGAACTATATCTCTAATGAAATGCATCCTAACATATATATGTTTAGTCCTATCATGAAAAACATGATTTTTACACAAATGAATAGCATTTTGACTATCACAATAAACCACAACAGGATCATGCAATTCATTTAGTTCACTTAACAAG
>CAIGRO010201643.1:0-13822 GCA_903798355.1 Fraxinus baroniana
GGTCACAATTTAATAATTTTTAGGTCACACCACTTGTGACAGTCACAGTTCATCGAATTCATTGGTTACAAACAATCAAATGATTTGTGACCATCAACAAATGATTTGTGACCAGCACTCCGCCATTGTCTCCACCAGCAGCCCCACCATCAACCATAACCGTCCCATTCACTTCTTCGAATCCGATCTGCAACAACCACGACCAGATCTCCTACACCATCTCACACACAAAGCACCCGCCACAACCACCACCATCACCACTGCCGACCACCGCACAATAGATCGAATCAAAAACAGAAAAAAATCTATGAGGTTCTGCTGATTCAGGTCACAATTTAATAATTTTTAGGTCACACCACTTGTGACAGTCACAGTTCATCGAATTCATTGGTTACAAACAATCAAATGATTTGTGACCAGCACTCCGCCACTGTCTCCACCAGCAGCCCCACCATCAACCATAACCGCCCCATTCACTTCTTCGAATCCGATCTGCAACAACCACGACCAGATCTCCTACACCATCTCACACACAAAGCACCCGCCACAACCACCACCATCACCACTGCCGACCACCGCACAATAGATCGAATCAAAAACAGAAAAAAATCTATGAGGTTCTGCTGATTCGAGCGACAGCAGCGACAACACACCCATAACACACACACAACCGTCGCACCCCCACGCATACACACCTCCACTAAATAGCAGATCTGGACCTCCACCGCACCGTCCACACACACCCAAAACTCAATCGGCGCACCACTAAAAAATAGATCTGCCCACGCGCACACACCCGATCATCGAACCTGATCCGCCTAGCCAACAACAAATCATCAACCATACAACCACCCTTTGGCTGAAAACCCACAACAGCAACCACCCATCCATGAATCAAACTCGAAACTAAAAGAAGAAAAAAAATAAAAAATCAAATCTGCGAGCGTCGGGATCGCCGCGATTTTGGAGGATCTGAGCGTCACTCCTCACACATTCTGCTGCCTACTTTAATTTGACGAGTCCGATGGCTGAGCGTCGCGGTGCCAACTGTCGGTGGGATAGCGTCGCGGTGCCTGTGGCGTTGCGGCGGCGGCACAGCGTCTTTTGAGAGAGGGAGGTGAGAGTGGAGAGGAGCCGACGGTTGGTGGGATAGCGTCGCGGTGCCTGGGGCGTTGCGGCGGCGGCACAGCGTCTTTTGAGAGAGGGAGGTGAGAGTGGAGAGGATTTTAGGGTTTGGTTGGGTTGAAATGATTTCTTTTATGATATATAAATATAAAAATAAAATAAAAAAATGTTTTTCAATTATTAATTAAACCCTGATTTTTGAAAAGATAAACATGTGACATGAGATATGAAAATGGAAATCTAATACTAGGGGTGGGTGTAATTTCCTCTTCTTTTTTAAAGTAGAGACCCACTTCTAGTTTTCTATTAGGGTGGGTGTAATTTCCTCAATTTAGATTAAAATCAAATTAATATTTAGGCCAAACAAGCCCTTAGTATATTTTTGGGCCTATCTTGGTTCGTGTTACTGAAAACCGAGGTTAGAAAGTTCAAATTGGTTGGCGAGATGCCTTAAATCTTGGGAAGAATTGAGCCTTACCTTTGAACGAAATTAAAAACTGAAAATTACATTGAGGTTACAGTACAGCTGAAAATATACAAGTAAAATAAAAAAATTCAGAAAGATAGAAAAATTGGTAATTATAGAATGATATTTATCATTTATAGTGTCCGTTACACTAACTACAAGGTAGTAGGGAAATAGGAAAGGGTCACGTGGTCTAATTTTCACTTTAATCTTTCACACCAGAAATGACTATATGATTATGGTGCTTTTGATTACGAGTATGAAATTTATATAAAAAGAAAATAAATTCTAGGGAGTTCAATGCCCAGAGAGAGAGAGAGAGAGTTGAAAAATAAAAATCACCCCTCCCTAAAGAAATACTTTCTTTATTTTTGAGAAAAATATGGTCATATGACGAAAAATTGAAAAATATTTTTCATGAAAACAAATTGTCAATCAAATTGATGTGAACCACGTAGCAATAGTAGCTACGCAACCCATAAGTCGTGCACCGGCTGAGATGTGATTTTTTTAGGCATAATTAACTGCACTTCACTTCACATATATTATTGAAAAATACTTAGGCAGACCCCATGTTTTAAAAAAATAATAAAAACTATTAAAGGTCGCATTTGAAAGTTTATGGCTCCAATTTATAGAAAAATTATGAAAGGAATAAAGGCGATGTCGACATTAGATAACATGAAAATTTTATATCTCTTTCAGATTAGATAATCTTGATGGAAAATGAAGTTTTTATTCTTACATTTCATCCATTATCCATCCTTAATTGCTACCTTCCAACAATAAATAACACCAAGAGATATTACGTGTAATAAATATAGTAAATTAAGTCTTATCGTTAATAGATTTGAAGTCGTTCGTATGAATACTTTTTTCTACTCTTTATGCTTCGTTACTCTATTCTTCACCGGAAGAATCAAACGAGAGAAGTGGATATGCATAAAAAGTAAATAACGAACTAACAATGGTGTTAAAAAGTGATTTGAGAATCCGATTTCAAATTTCAATTAAATTTGTAAGGATTGTTTCATTCAAAGGGGAAATGAAAGAGGGAATTGTCACGAGCTATTTTGATCGAATAAAAGAAAGTTATAATCTTAAAAGACAAAAGCGCTTGTAACTTTTTAAAGAGGAAGAATTGTCCCAATCCATCCATATTCTTTTATGACCATTTTAATTAATAAACATTTGTCCATAAAAAAAAAAATGTAAATGAACAACACGATTACTTTCTCAATGAAAAAAATAATTAATTATACATCATTTGTATTTAGATGGTATAGAATGGAAGAAAAAGCTTCAAACACGCGTGTTTGAGCCATATTATTTTGGAAGAATGTATTCTGAAATAGTAGATTGAAAGAGAATGTGTTGTTGAAAAAAAAGGAAAAATTATTTACGTGATGGAAAATATTATTTTATTGAAGAACGTATAATTGAAAATGAGTAGAAAAATGAGAATAAAAATTTTAATATTTACCAAACAGGGGCACAAGTTAAAATCGAATGAAATCGACTTAGCTAAACTAGTTTGATTTGAGACATACTTATTATACCGTACGAAATAACAACGTATACAATATCTAACATAAATTAAATGTTCCTTTGCCAAACAAAGGTTTCAATTATTGTTGCTCCAAATACACAAACACACCACCACCACCACTCATATGACCCACAAAAAGATTTTTAAAAAGGGAATAAGAAGAAGACATGCGCCTTGAGACTAATGCTTTTGCAATGAAAACAAGTTCCATCTTTATATGGTGGTAGTAAACTTAGGCATTAAGTTGTCAACTAAAAATATTGGAGCAAATCGTCACATCAATTAGGTAACAAACATGATTTATTTATTATAATTACAAAAGGAAGAATGGCATGTCTCGTTAAAGCAATAAATAGAAAGTTCATATAAACGGATTAAAATCACGATTTGTCTTATTCTATTTAACGTACTAAATATGTTTAGCAAGTAAACATTTGCCATTAATTTTTGTATTTAAACAATAACATGAAACTCGAGCGTGTAAGAACCAGTTTTACATGATTTTTGAAAAAGTTAAAAGGGGTTTTTGAAATGTAAAAACTGCTTTCGAATTCATTTGACTAATTTTATGAAAGCATTTCTTCTGGTTAAAATGGTTTTTAAAGGAAGTCGGTCCAATATAACTTCTTCTAAAAGTATTTTCGTAATAATTCTTTTATTTTAAAAAAATTAACTTTCAATCAATTGAAATAGCTTATTGCAAAAGCTCATTATAAAAATCATGCCAAACATACATTTATGCAAGGACTAAAACCAATTCAAGTCAACTTACTCTATTCCTTTTCCTAATTCCTTCATAAAATATATCATATATGTATGTATTAAGTATTAACACTATTTTAATTTTTAATCTCAAATCATCCCCAAATTACCCTCACTAAACCCAGCTTAATGCACTTCATCTATGGCTATTTTGACTTTTCATTTACGTCCTACGCCACCTCGTACGGATCATCTCTCTCTCTCTCTCTCTCTCTATATCCTGATTTCTTGTGCAGTTGTTCGGACAAGTATTGCAAAACTTTCTATCTAGTCTAGATATAAGAAATTCAAAAATGAAGGAAACTGTATGCTTTCATTTTTATTGTTAACCTCTGCAATTCATTCTCATTTTATACGTACTTTTACACGTACCCATATTGGTTATACACATACAGTGGGATTTTGGAGTGCCGGCAATGGTGGACTTGAGGTTCTTGGTGATGGCCGTGGCGGCCGCCGTCTTTATGTCGGCAGCGAGTGGCGGTAGTGTCAAGAGAGTGCTGACTCTGGAGAGGGCGTTTCCTGTGGACCAGAAGGTGGAGCTGGAGGCGTTGAAAGCTCGGGACCGGGCGAGGCACGCTCGAATCATGCAGGGCTTTGCCGGTGGCATCGCCGATTTCCCAGTCGTTGGTACCTCGGATCCTTATCTCGCCGGGTAATTTTATTACGCCTTTTAACTTTGATTTTTTATTTACTTTTGTGATGTATATTACAAATATTTGGCTCTTAAAAATATTAGGACTTGAATTTTTTACTTCCATTTGGAAAATAAATTATTAGTTCTCTTTAATTCTTCTTTTTGGTGGGTTTAATAGTAAGTGCAAGAAATTCACGAATCTTTGAATCAATTCATAAATGGACCAGAAAAAATGTGATCTTGATATTTCTTGGCAGCTTTATGTTCAATAATTTCAATTACTTAAATTAATAACAATATTCAGTAAAAAAATGGTATGTATTTTAACGGTCAAAGTCTTTCCTGATTGTCAGATACCATTTGTCGGATTTCATTCTCGAACGTTGATACTCTCACTTTTTTGGTTTCAATTTATTGTATTTAATAATCTTTTCGAATATAACATAAAAATTGATTGTTAACGTATATTCTCCTTTTCTAATCAATGATTCTTCAACTGTAGACTGTACTTTACCAAAGTGAAATTGGGTTCTCCTCCTAGAGAATTCAACGTGCAAATTGATACTGGGAGCGACGTCTTGTGGGTTACTTGCAGTTCCTGTAATAATTGCCCCCGAACTAGCGGACTTGGAGTAAGATTTTTCCTTTATGTCATTGTTTTCTCCTTCATTGGTTCAGTTTGACAATTTAGTTTTTTGAGTTTCACACCAAACTGATATTCGAGTTTCATTTTCAGGTTAAGCTCAATTTCTTTGATGCTGCTAACTCATCAACAGTATCCTCTATTTCCTGTGCGCACAGCACGTGTGCTTCTATAGTCCGACCTGCATCTGCCGAATGCTCTAATCAAAGCAATCAGTGTGGTTACTCGTTCCAATATGCAGATGGAAGTGGCACTTCTGGTTTCTATGTATCTGATCTGCTCTATTTGGACACAATTTTGGGAACCTCATTAATTGCAAATTCTTCTGCTCCCATCGTTTTTGGGTGAGCTGTTACTCAAGACTTTTATGTTATTGTACGCATGCTTGCTAGTGGTCAGAGGCACATACGCCTTTGGATTTGGAATCAATTGCTGTAACTCAAATAAGAATAGATAGACATAAGATTCAGTTAGTATTTTCAAATTGGCCATGACAAGTTTCCCTCGCCCCACCCCCAAAAAACTCACTGCTATGTAGTTAAAACTAATGAATATAATGACTGCATCAATCTCAAAAATGTTGCACAGAAAGTGCTGCCCCACATATCTACCATGATCCTGCAAGTTGGTTCGAATTAGCATTCACACTGACAACTTGATAGTTGAAGGCTACTATTTGCTGCTTACTGTAAGAACAGAACTAAAGGGCATTTGTGTCTTTCTGGATCATATGAGCTATTGGAGCAAAAGTGTGAGAGAGTTGAATTGTTAAACATTTGATCCCTTGGCCTTGATATATCATAAGTCATGTATCTTTCAAGTGACTTAAAGAATTGTTTTCATTGTTCCTTCAATGATAGTTTTTTAACAATAAAAATTTGAATCTTGGTTGAAACGTTTATTTTTATGTGTGGGTACAGATGCAGTACCTCTATGTCCGGGGACTTGACTAAATCAGATACAGCAGTTGATGGACTCTTCGGTTTTGGCCAGCAGGATCTTTCAGTAATATCACAATTGTCATCACACGGGATTACTCCTAAAGTGTTTTCCCACTGCTTGAAAGGAGAGGGAAATGGTGGAGGTATACTAGTTCTTGGAGAGATTTTGGATTCGAGAATCGTTTATACTCCCCTTGTTCCATCCCAGTACGTATATTTGACAACATGGGAACTATTTTATTTTGGCTGCATTCACAAATCTTAAAATATAGCGCATAGAGTTTGTATATGCACATTATCAGTTCCCTCAAATCTCTTTCGTATAAGATACTGATGAGATAATTTTCTTGCTTTCTATTGTTTCTCTTTACCAGCACGAGAAAATTGAGAAATATTGAGACATCATATCATATCATGATTTTGCAAATTGTTGATTTTTTACCTTCAATCTTTTAGGCCGCATTATAGTTTATATCTACAGAGCATTGCTGTCAATGGGCAGGTGTTGCCTATTGATCCAGCGGTGTTTACGACTTCAGGCAACCGAAGGACTATTGTTGATTCTGGAACTACTTTAGCATACCTTGTTGAAGAAGCTTATTATCCCTTTGTTGGTGCTGTAAGTTTTCATCCCATGTTCCCTTTTCTGTCACCCCTTTTGTTGTAATTATTGGACTCACAAAGAAGGGAAGTGGTGAAGATACCAGTTTGATGATATCTGAGGTATGCTTAAATACTCACTGTATACCTGAGCACTGGAGCTAGGGGATTGAAATCAACTTTCTGAACCAAATACCTTGAACCAGAGTACAAAATCTTTATTTTACTTAATGATCTGGTGGCCATTTATTTTTGTTTGGTCAATTTGGTAGGTGTCATTATCATATTTCATAAACTGGTTTAAATCTCTTCTAACCACTAAAGAGGTCTAATGAAAGTTCTTCCCACATGCGTGAAGATATGCTCTTACTGTGCTTGAAGAAATTTACTATTCAAAATTAGCATAAATTTAGTTGCAAATCTTTTCTTATGCTTACCGTTTATGCAGATAACTGCTGCTGTTTCTCAATCTGCAAGGCCAATCATTTCGAAAGGAAACCATTGCTATCTAGTCTCCACAAGGTTCTTTTCATTCAACACTGTATTGATAGTTCTCTGAGAGTTATATTCAAGTCTCAACGATTTTGGCAAGTGGTTCATGATATATTAGTTATCATTGTTTGGACACTTGACCAAGATCTGTATTTGTTCCTACACAGCATGGCTCAGATATTTCCTCCAGTTTCTTTAAATTTTGCTGGCGCTGTGTCTATGGTTTTAAGGCCAGAGGATTACCTTGTGCATATGGGATTCGTTGTAAGTATCGCAGTTGTCTCTACACTGTCATAATTATTTCTTCCCCAATATCCTGTGAAAGACTAGTATTATCTGTTTAAAGTTAACTCTGGATCATGCTATCCATCAGCGTTTAACTTATAGTTTCATTTTTGTCTGTGATGTGAAATTCTTACTTTAGACTAATTCTTGCAGGATGGTAATGCAACGTGGTGCATTGGCTTTATTAAAGTTAAATCTCCCGGCACAACAATTTTAGGAGGTTGGTTACTGGACTAAGATACTTATCCCCTGTTTGGTATTGAATCAGATTTTAATCTAAGTCAAAGTCAACAATCAATATTAATCACATATTTTCTGGCTTCCACAACGTTTTAATCTCACATTTCAAAAACATTTATCAAAATCTACTAAAAATTTAATTTTAATCTCCACCAAACAGGGGTTTCTTCTGAAAGTTTCCCCCTCCCCCCAAAAAGAAAGATGATCTTCTAGAAACTTTTAGAGTTATTGCAATTTCTTCAACTCTTGATGTTTAAGTAGTTTATTGAGTTCATAGGTTATACACCTGTGGTTTAAGCCATAAGCAACTCTGAACCTGTCATACCCAAATTCTAGAAAATAAAATAAAGATCACAGTGAACCATCAGGCAACAAACCCATAGTCAGTTATCTGAAGTCAGACATGCAATTCAGCCAGTGTTGTTGCTTCACAGGTGACCTTATTAGAAGTTTCAAGCTTGAAACAGGCTCAGTGTGATGTGCCAAGTGGCCCAAATGTTGTAGCTCAATCTTGGTCTTCGTTACGTTATCGCCAAATGACGGCCTTCAGTTTAAATTGGACCCCATCAATCAATATCGATTCATCACAAACAAAACTAAGCAGCTTTAATTATGGTATCTTGAAGTCGTCATACAGGCAAAAGTTGGAATTTTGCCTCCACAGCTGTGCCATTCATTTTTATAACTATAAATTACTGACCATACAAATATTCTACAATTTTTAAATTGGAAATTCGGAATAATTCTACTAGGTTTGACTGTGCAACCTAGTGTTGATTGTTTAGTTTGATTTGATTTGAATGATTTGACTATTTATTTAGTGAATCGTCCTCACTTCCCCCACGCCCTCTTCCATCCAGACTGTTTTAGTTGCTTAAACCCCCAAAAGGTGACCATTGAACCAGTCCAAGCTCGAGCAACTCATCTCATTTTTCCCCAAACTTGAAGTGCAGAGGTGGTGGGAGTTCTTCTAGCTCGTGTCAAAGCATCCTATATAACCCGTCAAAAGCTTCTTGTTATGAAATGAAGGCGTACACTGTTAGCAAGTTTCTAAAAATTGACCAAATATCTAGATGCATGTGAATAAAATAAACACCAGTATTGCCTTCATTTGGGAATTGAGATTGCAAGTGAACTTTTCCTTTTGTGTGGGCATCAAGGGATATATTCTGCCTTTTTTTTATTTTTTTCGGCTTCTTGGTGGGGGTTGAAGGGTTTCTGTCCTTTAAACCTACATGCAGCATGAATATTCTGGAAAGCCAAAGCTCCAGGGGTGAACACAATAATCTGTTGCTGTGGCCATCTTGTTCTCACGAACTGGTTGTTGCATGCTTGAGGAGAACTTGCACCATAGGTGGAATATAAATTTGCTGACTTGTGTACTTACATATACTGCTAACCCAAGCGTATAATTTTCAATAGAAAGCAAATGTAGACACTAAACATGATATATGAAGTAGAATTCAATTTAACATTGTGAACTAGGTAATTTTTTGGAAAGTTACTTCAAAAAATTCAATTTTTTGCTAACCAAGTCACCTTAAGAGTATTGAGACTCTGAAACTTATCTGTGGCTTTTTTTGTCTCCAGATCTTGTTCTCAAAGATAAAATCTTTGTTTATGATTTGGCTCATCAAAGAATAGGATGGGCAGATCATGATTGTAAGTGCCGTATATTCATTTCCTTACGTTTCGTCTTTCTAAGAATATGTCATGGTAGGTTGAAATTTCTTGTTATTTATTCTCCTATATCTGAAATTCTTTCTTCAGGTTCATTGTCTGTGAACATCTCTATAACTTCCGGGAAGGATGAATTTGTTAATGCTGGACAGCTGAACGTGAGCAGCGGCTCATCTAGTATCCTCCTCAAGCTGAATAATAAGAGCAATAATCCTCTCCTGCTGTATATATTGGCAGTGGTTGGACTTGTTTTTCTGTAAATTATTTTTCAGTGTAAGAGCATTTCCAATTCGGCTCTCTATTTTTAAAGAGCATATTCTATCGTTTGGAGGTCATCTATAAATTTAAAGAGTTAAAATTTTGAAGTACTCCAACAAGCTCTTTCTATTTAACACTTAATTTTATTACTCTCAAAAAATATTTATTATTTTTTCTTATTTTAACTAACTTTTCTTAGATTATTTTATTATTTTCCTAAATTGAAAATTGAAATATTTGAATGCATTTAATTCTAGAGCGAGTTTTGGAGAGTCAAACCTACTCTTTAAATTAAAATTGTTAATTTAAAGAGTCTCCTAGAGGATGCTTTTAAAATAGAGATTATCTCATGTTTAAAGAGTTTTTGAATATGTTTTAACCCCATTTTTTTTGGCTTTGCCAAGCTGCTGCTAATTGCAGTTCATTTTTCTTTCCCAAGAATAGCTGTTTTCTT
This sequence comes from Fraxinus baroniana, assembly GCA_903798355.1. Classification (NCBI taxonomy): domain Eukaryota; kingdom Viridiplantae; phylum Streptophyta; class Magnoliopsida; order Lamiales; family Oleaceae; genus Fraxinus; species Fraxinus baroniana. The sequence goes on from CAIGRO010201643.1 coordinate 10,133, forward strand.
AGCCCCTCTATTTCCCCTTTTCCCTCAATTCTTGGAACAACGGCTGCTTGAAGGGGGTTGTCTTCAATCATGCTCACCCTGACTGCTGTTAAAAGTGACCTCAACCTATACCCGACTCTAACTGAAATTTGGGTTCTCTCTCCTCATCCAAATTGTTCATCTCGAGCTTGAACAAAGTTCCAAGTTATACTCGAAATTAGGCTTGAAGAATCAACGTGATTGTCATGAGCAGAACAAATCTGATGACGGTCTTGCTTCTTAGGTGTTGAAAGATATACAAATGAGTTGAAATTGTGGGAGCTGGCCAGTCTGTGTTAAAACATTCTTATCTGTCTATGTTCCTTTGTCATTTGTATCTGGGACAGGAACTATTCGATTGTCTTTAGTTGTAATATTTAGCTGATATGACAAGAAGATTCGAGAAATTACAGCATTTTTGTTTCATTATTTCAGTTTTAGACTTTATTATTAGCTGCTTTTTGCCATCAGTCCACTCAGATCTAAAATATTGAATACTTCGTCTTGCTTAATGACTTGTTTAATAGAGTGGACGTGAACGTGAACGTGAACGTGAACGTGACTGTGATCGTGACCGTGACTGTGACATGGGAATTGATAGCGTTCAACATATTATTTTAAGAAAGGAAAAGAGAGAAAAAAAATTGGGTGTTCATGTTCAATGGATTTTGCTATGGGTACATAATTCATAACATAATAGTGTTCATAATAGGCACATGAAGTCCCTCTATTGGGGGGGTCTGGGTCCCTCAGGCACCCTCCAAATAGGAGGCCTTCATGTATCCATTATGAGAAACGGTACGGTACGTACACATGTTCCACATGGCATTTTTCATGTTCAATGGTGTACTAAACCTACACAGTTGTCATGCTCCAACTTCAGTCTTTATTTCATGAAGGCCCCACAAGTATGAAAAATTTCATGAAGGCCCCACAAGAATCCCACCAACTTTTGCCTAATCATATTCCTATGTTATCATTCCTTTGAATTCGACAAGAGCCAGTCATAAATAACAAGAAAGAAAGACAAATCCCACTTTTGAGTTGGGTGCACTTGTTTACCTTCACAATTATAAAGGAGAAATTTAATTCTTCGCACTCTTGATAAGATCGCAATTAAAATTAAAGAAGTTATTCATAACGTTATTGTCAACTTACAATTTCACTCTCAACTTATTTTACTAAAACATATGTTCCTCAAATAGAAAATAAATTTATAATTATTTTGAACAAAATTCAATTAAGATACAAGGACCATTAACATAAGCTCATAGATATCAGAATACGCAAACTTCATAGTTTTAGATAATGAATAAGTGGTCCACTAATGAGAGGACAACATTACTCACAAATTTATCTTACCATAGCATTTAAAATAAGTAAGTTGGTTGTTATCCTTTCCTTATAGCACAATCAATCTCTATCAACAAAAATCATTCTAGACCTAATTGAAGCGTTGCGTGGCCTTCATGTGTCTAACGCTATTATATCGGGTTTTTATTCTTTTATTTTTATTTTTAATTTGAACTAATATATAGAATTTCGAAGTGAGATATGTATCAGGGTCATGTGATAATTTAATGAAATTTTAAATCATGTATATAAAGAAGGGTTGGAAATGAATTTACTTATTTCTAAAAGTTGGGGACTAACTTGTTTTTTCAGATAATATACTAAGGCTTATAGTGCAATTTTTCTCAACTAAAAACAGTTCCCACCCCACCCCCTTTTCGAAACCAATAATAAAAAAAAAAGTAATTTGAATAATGATATTCATAGTAAAGACTGCTAGTAGTCGTATTACGTGATATACACATGACAGTTTGTTATTTGCACGCACGAGAACTACCATATGTATGTTACGTAGAACAACTACCGATAATTTTCACTATAAATAATATTATTAAAGCAATTTCACCTATTTCAATTTTATAAAAGCAAATCAACCCTGCTAATGTGCGACGCATTAAAAACATGAACCTACATTGCTAACGAAATCCGTAAATTTGGGTATCTAAATTAATTTCAATTGTTTCAAACAACACAAAAGTAAAGTAAATCAGTATTTTTCAACAATTGTGAATTTTGATTGTCATTTGAAACATTTAGACAATTCATACGATATATTTTTCACGACTCATTTTATCGAATAAAGTTGTATAACAATATACATTATTAAGGAATGTCGTTTTTTTTATTGGCTATACACGTATTTAGGATTCATTTGGTAAGATTTTTGAAAAGTCAAAAGCTGCTTTTGAAATTTCAAAGTTTTTTTTTTGAACTTGTTTTGATAATTTTTTAGAAGTATTCCATCTTATTAGAAGAAGTTGGCCTAATAATCCATTTGACATGACATTAAAGAAGTCGAAAAAAAACAAAATTTAAACCAAAAAGTTGTTTTTACGATAAGTTTTATAAAAGTGCTTATTTTAATTAAAAAAAACTTTTAGAAATTAAATTTTAAACATCAATTGTTTTTAAGAGAGGCAGTAGAGTCCGTTGAAAGAGGCGGCCCTTTTGGTTAAGGTTTGGTGGAGAATGAATTACTCAACTAAGCTCAAATTTCATTTTCCTTGTGTTTATTTTATTTTTTTGAGTTTTGAAGGAGTCTACCTGAGAATACCCCAGGTGTACGTCTTTTCTTTCTCCTCCCTCTGCGACCTTTCACTTCCATTTAATTCTACGCGCATCCGTTTTCTGTGTCCTTCACGCGTCTTCAACATGCTTTTAACCTTCAATCTTGAAGAAATTTTTTATACATTAATTTTAACAATATTTATTATAAAAATACTGATAAATAATAAATTTATGAACATTCGTGTCAAGAAACAAGAGTTAAGAAGACAAATGTTAAGAACCACTTACACCAAATTCCCAATATTTTTTTCAGGAAATTTTCAAATATTTTAATAGATGATATATAATATTTATTTTTCTTTTTAATACATAACGTATTCCCATTACACAATAATATCTGCTTATTGAATTTCTTTAAAAGCATGGGATTTATAAATAAATCAATAACACATAATCAATACTCTCTCCGTCCCAAAAAGATGGTTCTATAGTTATTTTTACACAGATTAAGAAATGGTAGTTAGTATAGTTAGAATATTAAATTTTACTATGTTTTTCCATCTATACCCTTTATCCCTTATCTAGGTAGTTGGTGTCTATTATACCAAGATGTATTAAATAAGGGTATATGTGAAAATGAAAAATTTAATACATGTTTAAAATGGAAACATGACTATTTTTTTGGGACGGACAAAAANGAAATTATAGTTAGTATAGTTAGAGTATTAAATTGTACTGCGGTTTTCCATCTATACCCTTTATCTCTTATCTAGGTAGTTGGTATTTATTATACCAAGATGTATTAAATAAGGGTATATGTGAAAATGAAAAATTTAATACATGTTTAAAATGGAAACATGACTATTTTTTTGGGACGGACAAAAATAATACTCCATTCGTCCCAAAAAGATAGTCCTATGGTTATTTTCACACAGATTAAGAAATGGTAGTTAGTATAGTTAGAGTATTAAATTTTACTATGTTATTACATCTATACCATTTATCCCTTATCTAGGTAGTTGGTGGCTATTATACCAAAATGTATTAAATAAGGGCATATATGAAAATGAAAATTTAATACATGTTTAAAAT
>CAIGRO010201682.1:0-25588 GCA_903798355.1 Fraxinus baroniana
TATTTAATTATTTATCAATTACATAAACATTACATCACTAATTATTTAATTAACCAAAAAAATTACATCTTTATTAATAACAAATTAATTCTTAAACAAAACTATTAAATATAAACTAAGCAAACGTGCATTGCACATTGCTTAAACCTAGTATTTATGGAGGTCAATTCGAATCCGTATGAGGGTATATCGGTGTGTATATATATATATATATATATATATATATATATATATATATGAAAGAAGTTTGCTATACCCTAGAACTTTTAGCCAAGAGAAGAAAATACCGGGTCATATTTAGGGATTTTCTTGGTGTTTGGGGGGGGGGGGGTTGGGTGTTGAAGATAGCAGAAAACTTGATTTATCGATTAAAATGTCTTTTGGGGTTTTCTTAATTTTTTTTCAAGGGGTAATTGGCGCAAAACGTCCCTACTTATGACGGGTTGTGTGAAAAACGTCCATACATTTGATTTTTTGGTGCAGTGCATCCCTACCTTTGCATTGTTTTGCTCAAAACGCCATTTCCCTAATTTTTAACGTAAAATGACCGATATACCCTCCAATTTAAATAAAACAAAAAGGAAAAGGAAAATAAAAGAAAAATAAAGAATAAACTGTAATTAGCTCCTAAACTTTTTTAAAATGCAAATTAGTCCAAAACTTATGAAAATATTAAAAATAACCAAAAAAAAAAAACTCTCCCCCTTCTTCTCCTCTCACTCCCTCCCTGAGCCTCCTCCACCATCTCCACCTCCTGCCCGCCATTGTTGTTTGCATCAGCGCCCGAGCCATCTAAACAACACTCTATTCCTTTCCAGCGAATATCTCGTCACTCAATCTCCCCCAACCTGCTAAGTCCAAACCTGCCTCCTCTAAGCTCATTATTGCTATTGTCGCTTCTATAACCGCCACTGTCGCCATTGTCTTCCTCATAGTGTTCCTCCACCTATGCAGACGGAGAAAATGAAACTACTGAACTTATAAATCTACTTAAATCACCAATTGCGACTCTTTTCAGCTTTGGGAACAAAAACAGTTCACTAAAGAACCCACCAAGGAAAATATCAAGGCCATACCCCCGTCGCCACCTTCTTCTCCTCGTCCATCGACCCTTCCCACCACCCCCTCTGATGAAGGTGGCTCTTCCCGCAAGTGGGTTTTCGTGGGAGCCGGAATTGGTGCTGCTATTTTCTTTATAGTCTTAATCTACGGGGCTTGGTTCTTCCTCCAATGCTGAGCCCGTCGCCACTAATCTTACCAACACCACCGTCCCTAATTAAGAAACTTAATGATGAATCTGTAGAGGCGCAACCATTGTCATCGGTATCATATGAAGGGATATGAATGCAATTGAAACTCTTACAGTGTACAAATTCGAAGACTTACAAACGGTCCCATTTAAATTCATATGAATGGATTTAGTTATTTACTCCCCATAGTCATCAAATTGGGATTTTGTTCTGCTAATTTGTAATCCCTTTTTTATGCTGAGTAATTTCTTGTCTTGGTCTATATTACACTGGAGATTTTCACATTTTTTTTTTTCTATTTTCCACTTGTGTGCTTGCAGTTCAATCCAGAGGAGATAAATGGAATTACGACACATTTCAATGAACCTGGTCATCTGGTACCAACAGGTTCTTTAAACCCATAAACTCTCTCTCTCTCTCTCTCTCTCTCTCTCTCTCTCTCTCTCTCTCTCCCCCTCCAAAAATTTATGAAAAATACTAAATTGCTAGATCCGTTGCTACTGTGTTCGGCGGTTGGAGGAGGAAGATGGAGAGAAATGAGAGTTTTTTTTTTTTTTTTTTNCTCTCTCTCTCTCTCTCTCTCTCTCTCTCTCTCTCTCCCCCTCCAAAAATTTATGAAAAATACTAAATTGCTAGATCCGTTGCTACTGTGTTCGGCGGTTGGAGGAGGAAGATGGAGAGAAATGAGAGTTTTTTTTTTTTTTTTTTGTAATTTTGAATATTTTCATAAGTTTTGGATTGATTTGCATTTTAAAAAAGTTTAGGAGCAAATTATAATTTATTCTTTATTTTTCTTTTCTTTTCTTTTCCTTTTTGTTTTATTTAAATTGGAGGGTATATCAGTCATTTTATGTTAAAAATTAGGGAAAATGAAGTTTTGAGCAAGAAAATGCAAAGGTAGGGACGTTCTGCACCAAAAAATCAAACGTATGGACGTTTTTCACACAATTCGTCATAGGTAGGGGCGTTTTGCGCCAATTACCCTTTATTGAATAAAATGTATTTTGTAATTTTCTTGATTTATTTCAATTTTCTTGAAATCAGAAATTATTTGTAGAAAACTTGATTTATTGTGAAAGAAAATGATGGAGTCGAAGATGAATTTCGAAGACTGATTTGCAGAGAGTTTCATTAGTAGATGGATATATGCAAGAAAACTTCTTGTTTTTTGTGATGTGTGCTAACGCAGAAAGATCTACACGACATAAATCCTATATTAGGCAATAACATGGAAAAGGGGGAAGAAATTGGAATATTGTTTTGCTTGTCATTATCTATTTTATTTGTTAAATGAGTGCAAGCGTGACTCCTGATTTTGGCTTTCACAAATGTAGTAATAGACCAAATAAAGATAATTTAGATCAAGTATATTTGCGCACACATCACCAAAATTAATTTACATGATTTAGTTTTATTCTCAATATTCCTACAATTTGAGGGAGTGGGGCTAACCAGGGGCGGATCCAGGGATTGGCCAGCCTCTGCTACAGCCCGTCCTTCCAGCCCAGATTCTAAATAAATAAAAAAATAACTAAACAATTTATTTATTTATTTTTTTTTTTTTTTGCGTTTTAGCCCCTGTCCAATTTTTTTTCTGGACCACTGGGGCTAACTAAGCGGAAAACAAATCGTGGTTTAATTTGTCCACGCCGTCACAGGCTCCAGTAAAATATAAGATTGAAGTCACGAATCTTATGGGTTTCAATTGTCGACGTCGCTATCAACGATTTTATGGCACAACCCTTCAAGAACTCACAAAAAGCAATTTAGACAAGATTTTCGATATGAGATTTCAAGCAATGTTATTCTGGAAATTGGAACCCTATTTCAGGCTAAGACAAAATGTGGACATGGTCTCTATTGAATCTCAAAATAAATTGCTTCAATTTTTCTCTTTGTTTTCAGATATTATAGGATTGGTAGTCAAAGTAAAACATGCGTTCGTCATCAATGTTAAGAGGTCAAGTGAAAGAATAACAAATAAATAGGAAGTGATTCTCCTAAATAGTGGGTAAACAATATCCATAAAATCAAATAAATTCTTTTAAACAAATAAAAAGAAGATAAACTCTATAATATTACTCACTAAAAATTTTTGTTCTTAGTACAGGTGTAACATAATGAAATTATATTGGGGTTCGGGCTAACAACGAAGGAAAGTTTATAGAAGACATTGTTTATGAAATGCCAATTATTGAAACTTTAAATGTGAAAGCAAGTTACTATTAAGGTCTACTTTGTAATAATTTTATTATCATATTTAAACAAGCTCTATGCTAAAATCATTAATCTATGACATGTTCTTACTAATGTGTACTGAACATGTGAACTAAACATCTAAACTTCAAATGTTAGTATCATTGAGATCAATCCACAACTTGAAGAAACTAATGCTACTTCAGTCGTCATAATTATATTTACATTACTACTATGTCTAAATAGGTTCTTAGATAGCTCAAAGATTATTTATTTTGTTTTTTTTACAGCACTAAAAAATTGCTATGTGATGGATGACTGTACAAGCTATTAGGGCCCACATAGAGGATGAAGGATGCTGATATCGTGAAATTAGATGATATTGTTACAAATAGTGTGACTAAATTGTATTGTGCTTTTATAGGCAAGATTTTAAAGGTTCAAAAAAAGAACAATCCATGGTAAGAAATATGTAATGGGTGCGATGCAAAAGTTTACCTAGAAGCGGATAAAAAAATGTCGCATGTACAAGACGTAAAATTAAGGACATAACTTTTACTAGAAAATATTTGCTCAGGTTAATAGTTTCAGATGATAATCAAGAAGTTCATGTCACAATCTTTGATACTGCTGAATCTTTCATAAGATGTACTGTGATCGAATATGTTGAGGCTCTTTTCAAGGTAAAAATATAATTTTGATTTTGTATTTTCGATGTATCATGTTCCTTCTAAATAAAATTAGGCTACTAACTCATCTTTGTAAAATATATCTTGGTATATTCTCCTCGAACCAACAAAAAGGAATTGTGTGTATATTACAAGAAGCTTATGTTGTCGGAAGATAAAGAGTTCAAATTCTTGGTGAAGATAGATGTGAAGAGAAGAGAAGAGAAGAGAAGAAAGAACACGGAAGAAATCGATTATCGAAGAAGTTTACAAGGTGGAAGCAAAGGGAATAAATGAAAGAAGCCATCAGCAAGAAACTAAAAATAGAAGATTGAATATTAATTTAGATTAGAGAGACACATATTTTTATTTTTATTCAAAACATCGACACAAAACACACCTATTATTTTATCGTTTATAATTTTATATGAGAAATATTATGTTATATTGAAAACAAATTTGTTGCATCATTAAAATTTTGAAAACAATACACAGCAAAATAAATGAACAACTAATTTTGAAACTAAATAAGTGTTTTAATTAATATTCATCTTGACAATTATTATTGCAAAAGAAACTGGACAACGAAGGAAAGTTTATAGAAGACATTGTTTATGAGATGCCAATTATTGCAACTTTAAATGTGAAAGCAAGTTACTACTAAGGTCATACTTTGTAATAATTTTATTATCTTATTTAAATGAGCTCTATGCTAAAATCATTAATCTATGCCATGTTCTTACTAATGTCTATTGAACATGTGAACTAAACATCTCCACTTCAAATGTTAGTATCATTGAGATCAATCCACAACTTGAAGAAACTAATGCTACTTCGGCCGTCATAATTATATTTACATTACTACTATGTCTAAATAGGTTCTTAGATAGCTCGAAGAATTTTTTTATAGCACTAAAAAGTTGCTATGTGATGGAGGATTGTACAAACTATTGGGGCCCACATAGAGGATGATGGATGCTGATATCGTAAAATTAGATGATATCGTTACAAATAGTGTGACTAAATTGTATTGTGCTTTTATAGGCAATATTGTAAATGTTCAAAATAAGAACAATCCATGGTAAGAAGTATGTAATGGGTGCGGCGCAAGAGTTTACCTAGAGGCGGATAAAAAAATGTCGCATGTACAAGACGTAAAATTAAGGACATACCTTTTACTAGAAAATATTTGCTCAGATTAATAGGTAATCAAGAAGTTCATGTCACAATCTTTGATACTGCTGAATCTTTCATAAGATGTACTGTGATCGAATTTGTTGAGGCTCTTTTCAAGATAAAACTATAATTTTGATTTTGTGTTTTCAACGTATCTTGTTGCTTCTAAATAAAATTAGGCGACTAACTCATCTTTGTAAAATATATCTTGGTATATTCTCCTCGAACCAACAAAAAGGAATTGTGTGTATATCACAAGAAGCTTATGTTGTCAGAAGATAAAGAGTTCAAATTCTTGGTGAAGATGGATGTGAGGAGAAGAGAAGAAAGAACACGGAAGAAATCGATCGTCGAAGAAGTTTACAAGGTGGATGCAAAGGGAATAAATGAAGGAAGCCATCCAAGCAAGAAACTAAAAATAGAAGATTGAATATTAATTTAGATTAGAGAGACATTATTATTTTTGTTCAAAACATCAACACAAAACACAAAACACACGTTATTTTATCGTTCATAATTTAATATGAGAAATATTATATTATATTGAAAACAAATCTGCCGCATCATTAAAATTTTGAAAACAATACACAACAAATAAATTAACAAAACTTTGGAGATTTATTTTAGACATCACATTAATGACTAATTTTGAAACTAAATAAGTGTTTTAAATAATATTCATCTTCACAATTATTATTGCAAAAGAAACTGGACACGCATGCTATATATACACATGGTCTTGAAAAATTAATTTAGACAAAATGATGTATACATGAACTCGAAAAATGAATTTATACCATAGATTAATACAATAATTCTTGAAAACAAAATAAAATAAATGCACAATAGTTTGGAGAATTAATTTAGACATCACATTAATGACTAATTAATCTTAATCTTAATCTTAAACCTAAATAATGTTTTGATTAATATTCATCTTCACACTTACAATAGAAATGGGGCATGCATGCTATATATACACGTGATCTTGGAAAAATAGTACTTTAGACAAAATGGTGTATACATGAACTTGAAGAATGAATTTAAACCATATATTAATGGAATAATCTAGAAAACAAAATAAATAAAATAAAATAAATGCACAATAGTTTGGATAATTAAGTTAGACCTTACGTTAATCACCAATCTATAATGTATATTAATATATTAAATATCATATCAAGTGAGAATTATTTTTCATGCCCTCCTACAATTCAATTATTTATTTACGTGCCTTACTGCAATTCAATTTATGATAATAATAATTTACATTTATTTATATTTTATATGTTTTGGGGACTATTTAATTACTCTAGATTACTAAAATTCATTTATTTATTTATGTACATATATAATAATTAAAATTTATTTATTTATTTATAGATATATAAAATATCACATCAAATCTTCAAGTTCATGTACATTTTATATATTTTGGGAGCTATTCGATTACTCTAGTATCTCATTAAAATTCTCGCCCCATTGCCTATCTCTCGCAAAGACGCACACATATTTTGCAGGTGGTATTGTGGAGGAAAACAATTAAACCCAAAAATTGTAATTGAAAACAAGTATAGAAATGGCTTTAATTGACGCTGAATCCAAATCCCCTAAACTATCAAGCCCAAAAATATTCAGTTTTTTTACTTTTGCTTTTTTACAAATGGCCATCCGCAGATCTCCCATGTGCTTCATGACTTTAACTTTGCGCTCTAAATCCAAATAAGCTCTCAATTATTTGATTGATTTACCTTTAAACTGTCAATTGATTATTTTCGATTTTTTGATTTGGTTTTTCTTTTTGTTCTGTCTAAATTGCGATTATTAATTTAATTGTTTAAATTTAAAATTGCCTTTTATGATCTTAATATTGATTGAGTATATTTTAGTTTTCTTGTGCATTTCTATTGATAATTGCATCAACTTTAATTGACTTTTTTTCTTCTTAACTTCATTTTGGAATAATTGTTAACAAAAAATGAGTTTGTGCGTGTGGGTTTCTATTGCATAATTTGGTTGAAGAGTGTAATTTAATTCTTATTATTCTTTTCAAGCAAGATGATAGGGAAAAAAAAGAGGTTCATCAAAATTCAGTTTTTTCTTTATCATTTTTTTGGTGATTGTAAAAAGAAAAAATGGCGTGCTTATGCTTGCTTAGTTTGTCATTTATGTAGTAATAATAAATTATTTTGATTGTTTGCTTACAATTATTTTTTATCCTGGATTTCTATTTTGGTTTAACTTATTAATGTTTATTTTTTTTCCGAAGTTCTTTTATTCATATGATTGTTAAATGTAGCTATTCTTAACATACATTATTTAGATTCCTGCAATGTATCTTTATCTAATATCAAAGTTCAAGCTCTAGGTCATGCACTAACAGAATAAGAAGTTAACATTATACATAATATGTATGTATGTATTGTATGTATAGAATTAGGGAGGTGGTCATGCACTAACAGAATAACAAGTTAACATTATACATAATATGTATGTATCTATTGTATGTATAGGATTAGGGAGGTGGGGTGGGGGTGGAGTGGGAGGTACATGCTTGTAAAAATGAATGTCTTACAAGATCACGTCCCTCATTCCTACTCTTGGGTTTAGGAGAACACCATCAGCATACACGAATCACATTCATTTCTTTATATGGAGGGGTGGGAGGTACATGCTTGTAAAAATGAATGTCTTACAAGATCACGTCCCTCATTCCTACTCTTGGGTTTAGGAGAACACCATCAGCATACACGAATCACATTCATTTCTTTATATGGTTAAAACAAAATTCACTCACAAATATTACTAATATTTACACCGAAAACCTTCGATTCAAACACTAAAATCCTAGATATTTTAACAACTTAATACTTGTTGGCATTCAACCTCCGAGGTCGTTAAATACAATTTGTGATATTCATTAAGCTTGAGATAATGTGAGCTCGGATATGTAAGATCAACTCAGATTACGATATTTACTGAGGTTTAAGGGGACATAATGATTTAATATTTCTTACACATTGTATAAACAGTCAATCGACAAATGACACATGGAAGGTCTTACATCAACGCCGACCAAATCTATCAATCATATGCATTAGCTTCCTTCCCTAAGTAACTCATTAATTGCTAATGACCATACGTAATGTTAATTCATGATGACTTGACAGGCCGAGCTCGTTAACCAATCCAAACGTGCCAATAATGTACTTTCTCAGCTCGACATTGTAGTTGATAAGATGGGAAGACGAATGATGCATGTAGATTTCTCCCTATAAAAGGAAGGGGGAAAAGAGAGAAGAGGACCAAGACTTCATATTTCAAACATTCCCTTGAAAAGAAAGAAAATGAAATATTTACAATCAACTTTTGTAATTTGTAGATTACTATAATAAAGTTCGTATTTACATCTTGAGTTGGCTTGAATTTTGTTCATACAATTTTCGACGTCAACAATTTGGCACTAGAAGGAGGGGCCCCAGCTTGTAAAAGCAGTCCCATCTCTCCACAAAATCCAAGAAGAAATAACACTATGGATGATTTTTCGACATTCGAAAACCAATCTCATGCTCGTCCTAAACAAACCAGCAATCCATAAAATGCTGGAAGAAGACGAGGTCAAAACGAAACTATTGATCCTCAAATGACTATAATGAGGGAAGTCATTGAAAAGTTGACAAACGTAGTCGACAGGTTAGAACGAAACCAAATCCACATTCCACCACAAGACATCAAGGTAAAATCTCCACTCAGGGAGAGAACCAGATGACTTCCTATAAGAAGGACTCTCTAGTTCTCAGAAGTAGAATCCTCCAAAAGCCAAACTGAAGAGATCAGGAGCTCTCCCATAATAACAAAGCCATCCGCTAGGAAAACTTATAGTGTATTTGATAGATTGAGCTTTCAACACTCCCTAACACCTATGAGTAGACTTGATGGACCCAATATCAAATGCTAAGTAGAACGACCAGAGCTTGAATTGAGTGCTTTGAGAAAATGTATTGCTGATCTGGAAGCTAAGGACAAAGGAAACATGGAGTAATATCTCACGAAACGCCATTTTCCATTCACCGAGGATATCCTTGCTGAACCTTTACTTGAAAAGTTAAAGATACCACAACTGATCGGGTACGAAGGGTAATGTGATCATCTCAGCCATTTGAACAAGTACACTTCCTGGATGGAACTGCAAGGAGTAGGAGATGCCATAATATGTTACTTTTCCATTAACCTTGGGAGATAAGGCCTAAAGATGGTTTAGATGGCTACATCAAAGATCTATAAAAAGTTGGAATGATCTTGCCACAGCAATCCTGGCCTAGTTTATGGGTTCAAAAGCGAGAACCATACCCAAGGAGCGGTTGGTGAGCATTAAGCAAGGAAAGACTGAATCGTTCAACATGTACATAAACAGATTCAATAAGCAGTCCATTGAAGTTGAGAAGATCCTTATGGCAATTCTTTCGGGGCTAAGGCCAAGAACGAGGTTTTCCTAAGCCGAGTTGAAAAACATATAAGAGTTGAAGAAGTCACGTCTGAACATGAGGAACTCAAGGCAAATCCACAATCTTCACAAAGAGGAGCAAAATGTGGATAAATATTTTAGTCGTGAAAGGAGAAATGACAAAGGGGATCAGGGTCCTCCTAAGCCTTATCTGGATAGATTCCATGAATATCATCCGCTAAATGCCACCCTCGAGGAAGTTTTCTTGTAAACGGAAGAAAAAGAAACATTCCATAGACCCCCACATCGGAAAAAGGATTTGGCAGGGACAAACTAAGGAAGTTACTGTTGATACCATAGGACAACATGACATAACACCGATAATTACAGAAATCTAAAGAAAGAGGTGGAATCCTTGATTCGACGAGGCCACCTACAAGAGTTCGTGGCTAAGCCCAGAGAAACAAACCAAGCTAGCAATCAACAACCTAATCAACAAGAAATAACTCAGCGAGTTCAACCAGCTCCACATGCTCGGGATCCTTTACCTCGAGTAAAGATCAAAACTCTAGTAAGTGGCAATCAATGCCTCGAAGGGTCCAGAAGAGATAGGCGTAGACAAGCATGCAATACCCACATCTGGCAAAATTATAATGTGATGTTACCAGAACCTAAGACTGAAGTAGTGTCATGCTCAGGGTGGTTTGGATTTTCAGAAGAAGATTCATACTAGGATTTTATAGGACTAAAGTGATGCATTGGTGATAACAATGGCTGTCGCAGGGGTACAAGTACATCGGACTCTGGTTGATAATGGGAGTTTGGTCAATGTGCTATACTCCTGAACATTAGAACAAACGAGAATCTAAAACACTACCTCCAGCCATATCCAGGAGGTCGCAAGGGTTTTTCGGTGATCCTATTGAAGCTCGAGGACAAATTGTTCTGAGTGTGGAGTTAGGCGAACTCTCTTGCCAAAGAAAGATTTTAGCAGACTTCATTATTGTAGATCTTCCTTCCAACTATAATGTCATATTAGGGAGACCTATGGTACACAAGTTGCAAGCTGCCACCTTGATATATCATTATTGTATGAAGTTCTCTACTCCAAATGGAATTGGTATAGTACGCGGGAACCAAGTCTAGACAAGGGCTTGCAACATTGATTTGCCTAGCTCCTGGATCCAAATGTTGAGAGGTCAACAAAATAGGCTGGCAGGAAAGACAAGGTTAAAAAGAACTATTGTTGTCGACCTTACTGAGATCGGCATTACTGAGAAATACCGTAAAAGCACTATAGATGATCAACTTTCATTTGAAGAAAAGGACGTGGATCCATATCCATATCCTGGATCATGGTAATCTCAATACCAATAACAGAAGTTATCATTCCTTAAGTTTTAGTTGATACGGAAAGCTCCTTCAATATATTGTATGTTAACATACTGGAATAGATGGGGATCCCATTGTGTTTTCTACAAACATACCCGAATGTGGTTTTAGGACTCAATGGGGCCTTCACCAAAGCAATAAGGATGATCAAACTCTCTATTGAGGTCGGTGAAGCTCCACGTCGAACTAAACTGAATGCAGAGTTTGTAGTGTTGAATTCTAATCCTCCTTATGACACCATTATAGGGCAACCTCTGTTATTCAATCTCTGAGCAATTGTATCAATATACTGCTACTCTCTTAAATTTCCTACGCCTCACGGTGTAGGGTAAGTTAAGGAAAATAAAGATGTTGCTAAGAAACATCGAATAAAGATTTGTTCAATGAAGAAAGATATGTATGTTCCCCCAAAAGTTCATATGGTATATATAATTGAATCCGATCTCAGTTCATTAGATCCACGTGTAATATTAAATGGGGAAAAACTTGTGGAGGAGCTGGATAAAGTGGAGGTCGGATCAGGCGACCCACCAAAAGAACTCAGAATAGGTACGAATTGAAATCACCCTTCCAAGGTCAGATCATTGAATTCCTTCAATAGAACCTTAATGTTTTCACTTGGAACTATTCAGATATGAAAGGCATTGATCCAGAAATCATTTGCCCAAATTGGGTACCAACCCAATGGTGCGGCCTAGACAACAACGACGTTGACCTTTGAATCCAGAAAGGTACGAAGCCTTAAACAAAGAAGTACATAAGTTGGTTTGTAATGGATTTATCCTTGAAGCAAAATATCCAAAATGGTTGCTAACCCAGTTCTTGTGAAGGAAAACAATGGAGATTGGAGAATGTGCATAGATTTCACCAATCTGAATAAAGCATGTTCTAAGGACAACTTTCCATTACCAAGGATAGATCCAATGGTAGATACCACAGCAGGACACGAGTTGCTTAGCTTCATGGATGCATACTTAGGGTATAATCAAATTCCTATGTATGAACTTGCCAGGACCACATTGTTTTCATCATTGACAGAGGTCTTTATTTTTACAAAATGATGCCTTTTGGTCTAAAAAAAGCTAGGGCCACCTACCAACGTTTGGTCAATTCTATGTTTGCTAAGAAAATTGATAAAACCATGGAGGTATATGTTGATGATATGCTAGTAAAAAGTATGGATGCTAGGAACCACGACAACATTTTGCTAAAATGCTCGAAATCTTGAGAAAATACAGGATGAAGCTAAACCCGTACAAATGTGCTTTTGGTGTGAGCTCAAGAAAGTTCTTGGGTTATCTAGTGAATCCTTGGGGAATAAAAGCAAATCCAGAAACGATATGGGCCATCATTGAAATGTACCCCCAATAAAGTCTAAAGAGGTTCAAAGTTTGACTGGGCAAGTAGCCGTCCTCAGTCGTTTCATGTCAAAGTCGACTGATAAGTGTTGATGTTATATCTAGCAGTATCTGATCATGTCGCTAGTGCTGTTTTGGCACAGCTACCAGGGTTATCAAAAACCAAAGGAAGGAGAAGTATTGATGTTATATCTAGCAGTATCTAATCATGTCGCTAGTGCTGTTTTGGCCAGGGAGGAAGAAGTAATACATCATCCTGTCTACTATGTAAGCAAAGCCCTACATGAAATCGAGGTCCGTTATTATCCCTTACAGAAACTGGCTTATGCTGTGGTTATGGTAGAAAGGAAGTTGAGACCCTAATTTTTGGAACACCCAATTGAGATCTTAACCAATTATCCGTTAAGGAAGGTTTCACAAAAGCCTAATACTTCAGGTTGGATGGTTAAGTAGGTGGTAGAGCTAGGTCAGTTCGACATAAGATTCAAACATCGTACCTCCATAAAGGGTCAAGCTTTCATCGATTTCGTTGCGGAGTTCAGTTTGAATCCAACAAAAGAACTCACTCATGACACTCCATAGGAATTTTTCATTGATGGATCCTCTACTGAAGTTCGATCGGGGGCTGGAGTTGTCTTGATCAATTCGAATCTCCAAATATTCTGCGAAGCATTATTTTTTGATTTTAAAGCCTTGAACAATGAGGTTGAATACGAAGTACTCATAGCAGGGGTGAGAATGGCGAAAGACATGAGGGTCACTCAACTGATAGTTTAAAGCAATTCACAATTGGTGGTTAATCAGGTCAACGAGACTTACCAAGCTAAGGAAGAAATGATGAACAGCTACCTTTAGGTTGTGAAGCAATAATTCAAAGATCTCAAAACTGTGCTGGTCGATCGAATTTCCCAAACTCAAAATGGTCATGCCGACACTTTAGCTCGATTGACTACAAGTCAAGGGATAGAAGAGTTTGATACATCCCTATAGGGATAATTTCTCACTCAGCCAACGAAGGACTAGAGATAGGTCCTATGATGGTTGATCCCAAGCCTATGTGGATGGATAAAATCAGTTCCTACCTGAAAACATGATTGTGTCCAAAAGATCCCGTTGAGACGAGAAAACTTCGAATGAGGTCAGCAAGGTATACATTGATTGACAACGTGCTCTACAAATGCGGATATTCAGTGCCTTTGTTGGGATGCTTGAGTGAGGAGGAAGCACTTTATGCTTTGTAAGAAGTACATGAGCGAGGGTGTTGAAATCACTCCGGTGGGCAATCATTAGCTCACAAGACAGTACGACAATGATATTTTTAGCACACCACGAGGAATGATGCATTGGAATTTGTCAGAAAGTGTGATAAATGTCAACGCTTCACTCCTAACATAAGACTCCCAGCAGGAGAATTAAACTGTATAATTGTACCTTGGTCTTTCTCCCGCGGGGGGGAGGGGGGGTTAATCTAATTGGTCACATGCCTACTGAAAAAGAGGGAACAAAGTTTGCAATCATTTTAGTGGTCTACTTCACTAAATGGATGGAGGCTGAACCACTGACTAAAATCAACGAGCAAAAAACAACCGACTTCATGTGGAAGTCCATTATATGCAGATTTGGAATACTACATTCCATCGTAAATGACAATGGAAAGCAATTTGACAATGTTTGCATTACTAACTTTTGTGAAGAACTTGGTATACGAAAGCATTTCTCCACTCCAAACCACTCTCAAGCTAACGGCCAAGTCAAAGCAATTAATAAGATCATCAACAATACGCTGAAGGCTAAACTTGATGCTCTTAAGGGATGATAGGCTAAGGAACTCCCCAGTATGCTATGGTCTTACCGTACCACGTCTAGGAATAACATAGGGGAACTTTATCTTTAGCTTTTGGGGCGGAAACCGTAATTCCACTTGAGATAGGAATACCCTCCATTCGGACAATAATGTACCTTGAAGAGGAAAATGAGAGGACGATTCGAGGAGAAATAGATCTAGTAGAAGAGAAGATGAATGAGGCTGAAATTAGGAATGCCGTATATAAGAAACGCAATGCGAGATACTATAACCAGAAGGTTAGGAAACGGGAGTTCGAGGTCGGTAACCTAGTATTAAGGAAAATCTTTCTGGAAGCAAGGGAACCTAACTCTGAATTTCTAGGACCTAACTGGGAAGGCCTTTACAGAGTAACTAGAGTATTACTTAAGAAAACTTACGAGCTAGAAGATATGAAGGGTAGACCTCTTCTGCATCCTTGGAATGCAAAATATCTTAAGAAATATTACCAGTAGAAAGCGATAGTATCTTGTATCGCGCATATGCTATCTATAATAAAATGTGTGTTTTGTTAAAATGGAAAATATACAGAACCATTGATTCACCGAACTAAAGTTACATGTGCTGCAACACTTACAGGAATTCCCTACAAGGAAATCATTTAAGCACTGCTTATGAGCAGGTTGAACTAAGGTTGCACGTGCTACAACACTTAGAGGAATTTCCTATAAGGGAAATCTTTTAAATCCTGCTTATGAGCAGACCAAACTAAGGTTGTATCCAAATAGTCAAGTTTCATTTTTTATATAATTTATAAGAATTCTAGAAATAATAGTATTTTACATAAAAGGAAAGACGAATTGATATTCATTTATCATTAAATCAAGATTACAAGAAAAGCTCTAAAGTAAGTTTCGAAATTTGACAAAAACAAATAATGACATAATGAAAGGGCTAAGAGGCTGGTGGGTCTTGAGGAGCGAAGAACTCATCATTGATATCTTCATCAGCAGGGGAGATCCGAACTCCTGCTGCCCTTGATAGGTTTTCAAGCTCCTTTTGTTGTTCTTCGTATATCTCTACCAAAAAGGAGGTGTTGAAGTCTAGCCTTTCTCTGTTAATGTACTTTATTATTTTACCCAAAGCCACAAAGTAAACATCCTGAGCCAGTGCATCGAATTCAAGAAAGGCCCTCCAATTCTCAACTGCTTTCGAAGCTTTGAGCTCTGTCTCTTCCACCTTTTTAGCAGTTTCCTCAGCTCTTTTTACGGCCTCGTCAGCTCGAGCTTTTTCTTTGTCAGCTCTCATCTTTTTATTTTCAGCTTAGGCATTGGCTTTGTCCCCCCAGATTTGTAGAATTTTGTTATCATTCATAAGTTTGAGCTATGTGGTCAACCTGACGTTAAGCTCCTTCCCCATTATTCAGACGATCTTCATAATCCATCTTCTTCTTAACAAATGCAGCCTTCTTTACCTCCATCTTGTCAAATAAGGCCACAGCCTGATTTTTCACTTCGAGCATCTTGTCTAGCTCGGTCTTTACCTGAAAACAGAAAAATAGTTTGAGTTATAGATCATAACATTTAAATTAAATCCCAAAACACTTAAGCTTGGAAGATTACCTTCTCTTCCACAGACAATATATATAAAATTGATTGATGGCTATGGAGTTGGGTTGAAATTATCTCCTCGCCCACCGGCATATCAATTAGGAATTGTTGCTCCCGTTCGTTCCAACTTCTGGTAAGAAGGGTAGCAGATTTCTTAAAGGGAGATGGAAGTGCTGTCGTGGATTCTCTAGATGAAGATGGAGCCCTGAGAAAACCAGTAGTATCTCAGGTGGGCGGCCTATCAGATTGTCAACATTAGGCCTCTACAAATTCGGGCACTTTTCTTGCGCCCTTGAGGAACTAGTCTCAGTGGTAGCAGGGCCTGGGGAAGGAGTTGGTGGTGTATGAGTTGATTACAAAGGAGACGAGACCATGAGATTGGGTTTAGGCAATAGTTCCACAAAATGATGCCGCTTTAGAGATTGTTCAGCCTCAACTTCGGGTTCAACATCCCCAGGTCGGTTCATAACCTTGACTGTAACTTCTTTCCTTTTATCCTTAGCAGCTGCAACTGTTTTCGCTGCTTTTGCTGCCTTGTAGCTCAGCATGTTTTGGTGTTGACCTAAGATGAGGACCAAAAAAACATCAATACTACGTCCGAAGTAAATATTAATTGGAATATGTCGAGTATACTTACGGAAAGAAGTTGGGATCGAAGTCGTGGATCGAGCCGACATTGAGGTTGGCAGCAAAGACTGGAATAGTCCTGCCTGAAACAAGCTTGTGTCTGAATTTCAAACTTACAAGACCTTTATTTCTTAGGGAGAGCTATGATAATGTCAGCTTGTTTTCGTGTGGCCGAGGTTAGAGTTATTTTCTTATAATCTGCAAGGAAAAGTTAAGTTAGTTAAGTGGATGAATTTATCACGAAGCATGAAAAGATATTGAAAGTGATGTTCACTTACATAACGGATGATAGAGAGTGGGGACTACATCTTTTGTATTCACCTAGGTAGGATAGAACTACCACTTTCCCAGAACAAAGAAGAACTTATCTTTCCATTTTTTTATTGATGAAGAAGTATCCAACACCAACGGACCCCTCGTCCTAGGTCTAATGCTGGCATACCACCAACCTAAATTTTTTCCATCCTCTTTGAATGTAAAAAGAGAATTGAATTGAGCTACACTTAGCTCGGGGTGACCTAACTGATTCCATAAAATTAGGGTCGCCACTAAGGTCTTCCACCCGTTAGGGAAGAGTTGGGTAGTAGCTATTCCCCACGATAAAAGAAATTTACATATAATCCTAGGAAAGGTGAGTCTTAGACCAACATGGAGAATAACTAAATTTAAAGCCACACATCCGGTTGGTGGAGTGTTAGCCCTATCAGATGAGGTCGGTATTACTAACTCTATCGAACTAGGAATACCATACTTAGCCCTTAAATTGGCAAGCATGTCTCATGTAACCACCGATCTATAAGAATCTGCCCCCCATTTCTGGGGATTTTCCTCACTACCCCCCTAAGTCCTAAGGTCCGATCTCTTTCCTTTCATAGTTTTGGTCTATATTCCTAAAGGTATTTACTAGTTCTGGGTAAACTGAGATAATAGGGACAAATGTTAATACTTCCTAACAATCTGAACCAGCAAAAGGAAAAGACGAAGACGAAGAAGGTACTGTTTCTTCCTGTTGGTTACCCTAGGAATGCACCCCCATTCGTTTGAACTCATGTAAACAATTGAGGTAAAAATCAACAAAAAGGGAAAATATATAAAGGTATTTTTGTTAAAAGGAATACCTGAATACGGGCGACCTCACTCAGAAAATAGATAAGGATGCGAAGAAAAACTTTTAGAAAGTAAAAGTCGAAAGAAAAGAAAGCGAAAGTGAGAAATGAAGGGGTAAAAGTCATTTAAAGGAAAGGAATATTAAAGAACGTGATCTAGACCGTGAAATGAAGGAGCGAAAGATAAATAAATGGTTGGATTTAATTACTTTGGATTGACGTAGTTTTGCTGAGGCTTCTAGAAGAAAAAAATCGAATGTGCATTACAACCCATTCACATGTTACGGCGTGACACCTGTTTATGTCATTTATTGCTATAATGATTATGGAACTAGAAAATGTGCCAATCACTTTCAAGGTCAGTCCGTCACCTAGGTAAGCACCGGCCTGGGGGTAACTATTGGCATCCGACCTCCGAGGTCTTTAAGTATAGTTTTTGATATGCATTAAGCTTGAGCTAATTTGAGCTCAAATATGTAAGATCAACTCAGATTGCGATATTTACTGAGGTTTAAGGGGACATAATGATTGAAGATTTCTTACACATTATACAAATAGCCAATTGACAAGTGACATATGGAAGGTCTTACATCAGCGCCCACCAAATCTATCAATCACATGTTCTAGCTTCCTTCTCTAAGTAACTCATTAATTTCTGGAGACCACATGTAAGGTTAATTCATAATGACCTGACAGGCCGAGCTCGTTAACCAATCCAAAGTATCAGCAATGCACTTTCTCAACTCGGCACTGTAGTCGATAAGATGGGAAGATGAAGGATGCATGTAGATTTCTCCCTATAAAAGGAAGGAGGAAAAGAGAGAAGAGGACCAAGACATCATATTTCAAATATCTCCTTAAAAAGAAAGAAAAGGAAATATTTACAATCAACTTTTGTAATTTGCATATTACTATTAATAAAGTTCATACTTACATCTCGCGTTGGCTTTAATTTTGTTCATACAATTTTCGACGTCAACAATATTGATTTTGAAAAATTCATCATGTTCTACATATATACTTATATGTAAGCATCTTTTTTAGAAGTTCAAGTAATTTATAATTAAATAACTTCAATTCTTTCCATTATTTAAATGCAGATGAATTATAATTTAACTTTATAAGTCACTTCTGTAATCAATATCTCTTTAAATTTTCTTATTTTTTCTAATGTCAATAGGAAATAATTCCTTAAATATGGATAATCAAAGTAAAAGAACGACATATTCGGAGCTCTCACAAGAACAAAGATGAAAAAGATTCTACTTACAAAAGAATCAAAAAAGAAGAGACAAACATAGGACACGAGCAACAAGATAGAACCAAACAAGGACAAATTTTTTTTAATCAAGCTCGAGGTACGATTATTGAACTGTTGGAATGACTCTCATCTGCTAGATTTTTTTTTCAAGTGTACTTTATTCTAATATTAATTGTCAAAGTTCATAACATCGTGCACAAATAAATTTGTCTGCACAATTTTTTTCTACAATACACGAGCTTAAGAAAATATGTTCATGCACTTTTTGTGGTGCCACAAAATTTGAGTACGAAATTCCAGCATTTTGTTGTCAAAATAGTTAGGTACAAATATTTTCTATCTTCTATTATCAAGTATTTTGTATAATTTATTAGTTAAAAGTTTTTCATTTAACATTTATTAGGTCCAACTTGCTGATAACCAAGTGTCAAATGAATTGTACGATTTGTTTACTTCACAGTCCAATCAAGGGATTTTATTTAGAAAAAACCCAAGAGGTTATAACAACATATTCTCCTTCACTTCATTCGGTGTAATTTGGATAAGAATCTCGCTACATCAAATTAAGGAGTGTACACATTTAGAGTTCAATAGCAAATATACCATGACCTTCCAGCTCTTTTACCAGAACAACGACCTATATTTTTTCAATTGTATTTTTACGATATTGATCACGAATTGCAATAAAGGATTCACATACTAAGAGATGTCGATCTTGATAAAACCATTGTTGAGCAACTAACACAAGTTTTGCCACACAATCCGTATGTTCAATTTTTTTTCGTACCATAAAGGATCAATCATGCATTGAAAATATACAGATACATATGGCAAGAAATGTTAATGTCGATCAGTTTACACCGACCGTCGATCAAGTGGCTGCCGTATGGATAGAAGGAAACGATGATCTTATACGTTTCGAAAGGGATATTGCTGTTCATGCACATTTTGGAAATCGGCATAAAACTCGACACTACTTCAGTTATTATGATTCACTTCAACATCATTTACTATTTCCAAATGGGGAGGCTGGTTGGCACCAAGATATTAAGGGTTGAAAATAGTGTAATCAGCAAATTGATAAGTACAATTGCAACCGCCCAGGATTTCTCACAATTAAATTCTACACAAGATAACATCATAAATGAATGCCATGAAGAAATTCAATTTTTGTATATAGGTTCATTTTTTAATCTAAAATATTGCATATAACTATAATCTAATGTATACTATTATATTTTTAACAGGAATTACTGGAACCCAAGCATAAAAAGTATCGTGTCAAGAATATTATTGTTATAAGCTCCAAATTCGATCGTCAAGTAAATTAATAATTCTTTGGGCTGGACAACTGCTACAGCAATATGTTGAAATGTATATAAAGCTTGAAACTACTAGGCTTGATTTCTATAGGACACAACAATCACGAATTGAATTTTTGACCCTATAAATGCAGGTGAAACAAAATGAGATTGGGAAAAAAAAATTTGTTCTCCCTGCATCATTTATTGGAGGCCCACGAGACATGCGACGTTGTTATTTGGATGTTATGGCATTAGTTCAACATTTTGGAAAGTCATATATTTTTTTAACAATGTCAAGCAATTTAGAATGAAAAGAAATAAAAGACAAAACTCCAAGAAGGTCAATGTCCTCCAGATAGTCTCGATCTCACTACAAAGGTCTTTAGAGGAAAGCTAATAGACCTAAAAGATCAAATATTGAAGAAAGAGATTATTGGAAAAGTTGCAACTTGTTTATGTGATGGAACTTCAAAAAAGAAGATTTCCAAAAAAGAAGATTTCCACATGCTCACATGTTAATTATATTGAAAAGTTGTGACAAAATCACAAATGCTATCCAGTATGACAAATATGTGCAAGCAGAAATCCCGAATGAAGAAATAAGTTTTCCTCTTTATGAAGTTGTTGTTAGACACATGCTACATGGACTTTGTGGAGAATATCACAAAAAATGTCCTTGCATGGTAAATGGAACATTTCGATTCCATTATCCAAGACCATTTTCCTCGAATATAATGCAAGGAAATGATGCATATCCAATATATAGAAAAACAAACGATGGAAATAAGGTAAATACCATTATTATTCTTATCAACATTGGTTTCCTTAAGTTACAATATTTGTATGTAACAATTAGTCAAATTTCTTCAATTTCAAATTTATAGGTAAAAGTTCAAAACACAACATTTGATAACAAATGGGTTGTTCTTACAATCTGTATTTCCTACTACAATATAATTGTCATATCAATGTAGAGATTTGCTTTGGTTTGAATGCTATTAAATACTTATATAAGTATATCTAATAGAGCAGCTATCTACATATCTCATGATGATGATTGTAGGATAATAAACGAAATACGAGAATTCCAAAATGCACGATGGGTATCTGTACAAGAAGCTTTAATGAGGATTTATGAATTCCAATTGAATGAAATGGCACCCGCTATCATCAACTTACAACTTCACTTCACGAATCAACAATCGATATCTTATTGGAAAAACCAAGATTTGAATAAAGTTATTCAATTCGATCACATCTCAAGGACAACGTTGACAGAATATTTCAAAATGTGTAACAACAATGAAGATGCAACGAGATTTTTGTATCGAGAATTTCCAGAACACTATGTATGGAATAGGCAGGCCCGTGTATGAACAAAGACGAAAAAGGAGAAGTGATATCACGCATAGCAGGTGTGAATCCAGGTGCGAATGAAATATATTATCTTTGCTTATTACTGAATCATGTAAGGGGACCAAAGTCTTTTGAGGACCTCATGAATTTTATTGAGTCTCAATTTTGAACATTTAAAGAAACAGCCCAAAAAAGGGCTTCTTGATTCTGATCAAAGTATCATTAAATGCTTAGAAGAAGCAGGTGCTTTTGAGATACCTTGAGCATTTAGAACTCTTTGCTACACTATTGACTTATTGTGAACATAGTGACGTTAGAAATTTATGAGATCCTTACTTTAAACATATGTTAGAAGATTTCAGAAAACAAGATCAAGATAGATCAACTTCAGCATATACTTCAAGATATTCAATCATTCATTCAGTCCATGAGAAGAAACATCAATGCATATGACTTACCTTAACTAAGAGATGTCTCCACAAATACATAAGTCTCTTAGCACAAAGAGAACATTAGATGAAAGATCTATTGAAACACGAATTGAAGACACAAAAGCATCACATTATCTAAATCATGATCACAGACAGGCCTATAATCTCATACTTGATAAATTAAACAATAAAAAGGTGGGGTTTTCTTTGTTGACGGACTTAGAAGTACTGGCAAAACATTTCTATATGGTGCATTACTTGTTGAAATAAGATCATAAAGTATGATAGTACTTGCAACTGTAACTTCTGGAGTTGTTGCTTCAATAATGCCTGGAGGCCGAACGGCTCTTTCAAGATTCAACATTCTATTGCAAACAAATGAATCATCAATATGTCACATATCAAAGCAAAGCAGTCGAGTTGAAATTATTTGACAAACAACACTCATTATATGGGATGAAGCTCCGATGGCAAATAGAGAAACAATTGAGGTTGTTGACTGAACTTTTCAAGACATCATGAAAAAATTTGAACCGTTTGGGAGTAGAGTAATGATTTTTGGGGGGAGATTTTCGCTAGATTCTTCCAGTTGTCTCACGAGCAACAAGACAACAAATTGTTAATGAAAGTTTGATACGATCATATCTCTTAAAAAAATGCAGAAAATACAATTGAGGAAGAATGAGAGCCCAAAATGATCATCAATTCGCGAAATACTTGATCAATATCGGCAATGGACTAGAACCAACTAGAGGAGAAGACTTCGTCTCACTTCTCAAAGACACTATTTTCCTCCGACAACTCTCTAGAGCTCAATTTAATCAACTATGTCTTCTCAAAACTAGCAAATAATGCAGAATCATCACAATATATAACACGGAGCAATTCTTTCCACTACAAATGAAAACGTTGATCTGATAAATGAAAGTATAATTGATCTTTTCCCAGGTAAAACTAAAGAATTCCTCAGTTATGATGTAGCAATAAATGACACAAATAATAACTATCAACCAGAGTTTCTCAACACATTACTTTCAAATGGAGTTCCACATCATCGATTATTGTTTAAAAATAAATTGTCCGATTATACTCGTGGAATCTAGATCCTTCAAATTGCCTCTGCAATGGGAATAGAATGGTTTGTCGTCAATTCAATAAAAATATTGTCCATGTAGAGATAACTACTGGACAACATGCTAGCAACTCGTATTCATTCTGTATATACCATTGAGTATTGCAAATGATGAAGGATATACATTCAAATTCATATGAAAACCGTTTTCCGTTCGTCTCTATTTTGTAATGACAATCAACAAGGCCCCAAGGATAGATAAAACCTGGTGTCGGAATATATATTCAAGAGCATATACTTCTGTACGAACAGTTTTGCACTTTCAAAAAGAATTTCTATGACAACTATAAAGGGTTTAGTTAAGTCATTCATATAATAATCTTAATCACACAAAAAGTATAGTGCACAAAAAAATTCTCATTGAATAAAAAGTTCATTTCACCTATAGAATTTTTAAAAACTATTTTTTCAAATGCACGCATCTTCATATTGATTTAACTCAATAGATAATGAAATTCGCTATGCTTTAAGAACATGTAGAATGACTGCTTCAAATTCATCAACGACTTTAGGATTTGAATCTCCAAATTTTCCTAATGACAATATAAAATACAAATTGAGACTACACGGAGTTTTTATTAACTATTAATATAGATGTAAAAATGAGTGAATGTCACTTTAACAAGTAGGAAAAAAAAAAAAAGAGGAGAGAGAGAGAGAGAGATTTAAAAGGGTAAAAGCATCCAAACATTTCAACACTCAAAAACTCGTACTGTAAAGCACGAGTGATCCAGTAGCACCATTTACATAAACCAGAAGTTGACAACATAATATTCAAGTGTCAAATTCAAGTAATTATCTTACATAACCAGAAAATAACTACAAATGAAAGTAAAACACTGTTAAAAGTTGTTTCTCGTTAACTCAAAAGTACAACAGAAGTATTCAAACCCTCGTCCCAGTGACACCACCGCCTTTGGGTACATGCTCTGCTCCAGGCGCTCCGACGCCGTAGTCGGGATCCCCGTACCCTGGTCCATACCGGCTGCTGAAAAACCCAGCGTGAAGTAACATAACATAGAGAAGTTGAGTGAATCCCAGAATTATAATGAATGCTTCGAGTACCCTTAGCCGCCATCCTCTCCACCCTCCTACGTTTATCTCTTTGCACGCCAAACTGCACATTTTTGTACCAAATCGTTGGTGAAATGAGTCGAGATTAATTACACTAAAGCCAGTATATAGTTTCTTGAATATTAATTATGTAAAACAAGTACCCAAAAGCGAGTGCGGTCACGGCCCACGCAACCAAGGACGATGAACCTGCAGCAGCAAGACTGTCGTTTCTCCAATGTCGTAGATGATTCCCGCCAGCAATTTTAGACACAACTCCCAAGACGGAAGCGAGCAAGGCAAATACGAGAAAGATCATGGTAGCCCCATTTCCTCCAAAACCTGCAAAATTAATGAGAATTCCTTATGTTTGTAGCACTATAATTAGTTCTTGATTCCCCATCATGTAATAGTTTTGTGGCTCGTTTGATAAAATGTACCGAGCAGTGTCTAAAAGTAAAAGATAAAAAATGTCTAAATCCTTTGTAGAAAACTATCAAATCTCGTCCGAATAGAGAGAGAGAGAGATAGAGAGGGACTTACTAGGATGATTAGTTTGGCCATTGATATACCTATTCATACACCAACTTGCAAATCCCAACACAATCAAATACATAATCAAGTTCAGAAACAGCAATGGAGCAGCCAGATTCCTTGCTACAGTTCGTGCCATTTTTCTTCTTACAAAAACCAAACGCAAAACCTGCACCAAAAACACTACACGCACTTGCAGCGAATTATTTCACCTTTATCCAGTATCCTTTTTAAAGAAACTCCCAAGAGAAGTGATATATAAAGGAGGCAAAGGGAAACAGTAATATTATACGTGGCATGCTAAATGGCTTTGCTGAGTTACAGGTGTATAGACACTTGTCGAATTTTGCACTGCTTTTCACATTAAGAAATATCTTCTTTGGATTCTTTTCACTTTTAAGTTACAGTGTATATCCGAAAATATTGCTTTATTTATTTAGGGTATGTCTGTGTCACGTTATTTTGGAAAAATGTATACTGAAATAGTAAATTGGTGAAAGATGTGTGGTTAAAAAGAAGGAAAAATTATTGATGTGATAAAAAATATTATTTTATTAAAAAATATATAGTTAAAAATGAATAAAAAAATGAAAATAAAAAAAATTTAATGTGTACCAAACATGAACTTATTTATTCAATGTATATATATACACGGACATGAAAATTCTTTGAATTGTATGCAGTGACTGGTCGTGATAGTCTGTATCATATAGTAATTTCGAAAGATAAAATTCCAAATATCTCATGCATTTTATTATTACTATAAATCTTGGATGCGACCTCATAAATTACAGTGCAACTTTCATTTCACATTGTGTTTCTCGTTTCTGAAAGGCGGGACTTTGTTTACTCTTTGTTTACTAAGTCTAGTCAAACAAATTTTTTTTTGTTTAAAAAGACCATGAAC
>CAIGRO010201732.1:0-11241 GCA_903798355.1 Fraxinus baroniana
CGAAACCAACCCAAACCGAACCGCGTCCAACCCTATCTGTGCTTATTACATATGATATAATGATAGGAATTTATAGGATATTGAAGTGTTTTGATATTTATGCTTTTAGGTTTAATATGGAAGAAGATAGACATTCTTTCAAAAAAGGAAGAACTACAATAGGTAACGTTATATTAGGATTTTTCTAGTTATATATAAATTTATTCGTACATTAAATTTTAAAAAAAAAAAAAAAAAAAATTGCCCCCGTATCATTAATTCTTGGCTCCACCCCTGAAAATACATCAACATCTGTTCTAGCAGTAAAATGTCTACTTGTACTAATAAAATACTAAAAAAGATATTTAGGAGTTTTGAGATAAAAATAAGAGAGAGATAAGATCTTAAAATTAAATTTGATAAAAAATAAGAAAAATGAAAAAACTAAGCCCGTGTTTGGTATACATTGAAATTTTTATTTTCATTCTTCTCCTCATTTTCAACCACACATTCTTCAATAAAATAATATTTTTAATCACATCAATAATTTTTTTCCTTCTTTTTCAACTACACATTCTCTATCAATCTACTATTTCAGAATACATTCTTCCAAAATAATGTGGCTCAAATAGACACTAAAACTAAAAAAAGCACGTCATTTAAGTAAATGGTTTGTCTACATTTCTAGTAATCAAGCACAACGTTTAGACTTTGCTTCCACGATTGTATTTAGCAAATAACAATGGAAAAATCAATAAACTCGTAATTGAGCCCTTGTTTGGTCCCCATTTTTAAAAAATTCATTTTCCCTCAAACTTATTTTTAACACACATAACGCGGAATCTAAATCTTTTATCAAACTTTTAATCATAACTTTTTGATCAAATTTTTTCGAAATTTATTAAATATGCCATTTTTAAACCAAACAGCCAACAGGGACAGCCTTTTTGCATAAAAAACAAACCAAAGAGGTTTTATTGTCGGATTTAAGACAAAAAACAAGTGGAGTAACCAATTTATGTTGTATTTGGCGACCGGAAAACAAAAGGAATAAAGCGAAGTTGAAGCATTATTTCACATTTGTTGCAACTTGCAAGTGTGTGTTTGTGATTAATTGTACGATGAAATGTTTATCATTATGTCATACTGGTTGCAAGTTGTGAGCCATGGCAAAGTTCTTGCATTGCTTTCACGATTTTATTTCAATTCAAGACGTGTGAAAATGTACAATGTCGATCGAGAGCCACCTTTGAATAATTGTCACACTTTTATGTAGTCCTTTTCTTTTACGCTCGATTATGTGGCTCTTAATTAAGAACGATGATCAATTTTAAGAATGCATGTTTATCATTCTTCGATTTTCACTGAACTAATTGAAAATTGACAATATATTGTATCCCAATTTTCTTCTATTATTTTGACATAAAGGATTGTATTGGAATTTGGGTGTGACTCGAATTCATTTGTTGAAGTGTTTGAAATATTAAAAAATTTTAATTGAAGTGTATGTCAAGGAGTATTCAGTTTGAAGAATTCGTAAATGGTCGGATTTGAAGAATATTGCTTAGTGGAGTTCATGAGATATGGATAATGTCAATTTGCCGCTATCACCTGTGGTACCATTGTATTCAATTGCTAGTGACGGATCCAGTGAAAAATGGTATGTGAATGCTGCTTTTGTTGAACATGCTTTAAGTGGAGTAGAATGTGTACAATCTAGCAAACGACCTTCTTTAAAAATATTTGGGTTTGATTTTTTTTGGGGTGTGTTACAACCAGTTTGGTAAATTATAAAATCATTATGATTTTCTGGGAATCTAAGATAATTCTACAAAAGAAGTGTTGGATTCATTGGAAGAGGTGGAATATTGTGTTATGTTCGAGAAATTAATTTGTTGGTTATTGTTGAAGAAGTTAGTCCATTCTTTGGTGAAATTCGTGTCAAGGTGAAAATTTTTAGAATTTGGGTGTGACTCGAATTCCTTAGTTGAAGTATTGAAAAATTCTAATTGAAGTGATGTCAAAGAGAATTCAGTTTGGAATGCTATTGAAGTCTCATGTTAAGTTGAAATTCTATTTTGAAAACCCATTGAGAGTTGAAAATTCGTATTTAACTTGAAAAAGAATTTGGGATGGAGAAAACAATTTTTTTTTTTTTTTTAAAAAAAAAAGATTTTGGGCCGAGACCTAGCACCTAAGCGGCACCCGTTATGTTCGGGTTTTTTTTTTTGGGGTTTTCATTCCTACTTTGTTTTGGACTTGATTGTTTGACATTCTACTTCATCAACAACTCTATTAAGAGGGTTTGAACGTCCCCTACATGTTCCCTATAAATATTAAGCTCTTCTGTACCATTTTATAAATGTGAGAAAATAGATTATTAGAATTATAGGATTTATTGTAATTTTCTCTCTTCTCCATTATTCTTTAATCAATAAAATCTTTTAATTCCTCTAACATATTTCTTGTCTCTATAATTCTTTTGCTTGATTAAATATTTTATTATTGTGCCATATAACTTCAATATCTCAATTCGGTGATTTGATTTCACAAAAAAAGTAGTATCAGAGCTATTCTGGTATCTTGTTTGTTTTACAATAGATTGGAATGGAACAAATTTTCGGGGTGTAATTGTTTCAACACAATCATTAAGAGATGTTAAAATTCTCTTACCCGCCCAATCTCGAATAGAGCGAAGAATCTACATTAAAAAAAAAAATAGTATAAGTAAATAAAACAAATGGCATAGTCATGAGGATGACCACTCTCAATCCCACTCCATCCCATTCACACCATTGCCATCCTGAAAATCATCGACGATTATATTGATGATCAACGATTGAACCACCATCGATGAATGTAGACGATTATATTGACAACATTTTTGTTTATAAGCGATAACTCCTTTCTTTATTTGATTTAACTACTTAAGTCGAATCAAATGAAACTTTCTCGATTGATTTTGAAGAGGGAAGATGTTATAGGATCCCGTCCCAATTTTTCTTTTGTTAGGCCTATAACTAAAAAGCCTACATTCTTAAGATTAGAAGGAGCATTTGCTCCATTTATGTTTTTTTTTTTTTTTAATTATTATACTTTTGAAACCTCATCAAGAATTTGGTCTAATATTTTTATATTGCTTGATTTTGCTCTAATCTCAGACTATATAATTAGAGTATTTACAAGAGACTCTCTATTTTTAAAGAGTATATTCTATCAGTTAGAGAGTATCTATAAATTTAGAGAGTTAAAATTTTGAAATACTCCAACAAACTCTTTATATTTAACATTTAATTTTACTACTTCAAAAAATATTTATTATTTTTCTTCATCTTTTATTTTAACTAACTTTTAATCAAAATTTAGAGTATCTCCAAGAGACTCTCTATTTTTAAAGAGAATATTCTATCATTTGGAGAGCATCTATAAATTTAGAGAGTTAAAATTTTGAAATACTCCAACAAACTCTTTATATTTAACATTTAATTTTACTACTTCAAAAAATATTTATTATTTTTCTTCATCTTTTATTTTAACTAACTTTTTCTTTAAATTATTTTATTGTTTTTCTATATTGAAAATTGAAACTGATTGAATGCATTTAATTATAGAGAGTGTGTTTGACTTTTCACATTTGGAGAGTTAAACCCACTCTCTAAATGAAAATGTTAATTTAAAGAGTCTTTTGAAACATAATCTTTAAGTATTGGCTCTTTAAAATAGAAAGCATATCATGTTTAAAAAGTCACTTGTAGATACTCTTAGGCAAATAACTTGTGAGAATTTTAACAAACTCAAATTAAGTACCTAATAAAGTTTTGTCCGTATTCAATGTCACCTCATGTGCAAACCCAAGTGAGTCTTATAATATATCATAATAAATGGATTAGAATTATATTAAAAACTAATGGTGAATCCCCATTTTTGGATCCAACGAGTGAGTTGGGAAACCAACTTTTGTTCACATTTAAATGTGGAGATTACATTGCATTATATAATAGTAAATTCTAATCACGTGCATTTGTGACACGTGGTACCATTCCCAAATCCAGATAAACGTAAACCACGTCGAAGCATGTGAAAATATTAATTAATCCCAATTCGAGATTAGTATAGTAATTGATGAGAATTGATGTTATTTAGAGCCCGTTTGGTGGAGATTAAAATCGGATTAAAATTGAAAACTAATCGTTATTGTTGACTTTTATTAGATGAATGAGACTCAATAACAACTATATTTTCAATTTTAATTGGATTTTAATCTGTACCAAACGAGCTTTTAGTTTTTATTCATGAGGGAGTTATATTAAGTCATTTTTTTTTAATAGTTCTTCTATTCGGACAAAGAACTTCAAAAAAAAATTATGTTCAAAAACAGCATTTAGCTTTTCAAAAGTTATAATAAACGGGATTTCAATAATCTTCTAATCAGTATAAAAATCATTCTTAAAGCTTAATTAATTATGTAATGAACCATGCTACAAGTACAGATTTTTTTACAGATAAAAACACATGGCAGGATTTCATGATTTTTGTCAAAATGAATTAAAAATAAAATAAAATAAAATAAAATAAAAATGCACCATACAGGCGCTAGATGCTGCCAACTCAAAACATGTATGATACCTGTGAACAATTCCCTATTGTTCTTGAATAATGAATGGATGATAAATAATGCTTGTGTAGTATGATTAATGGGTAATTGTGTTGAGGAAGGAGAGGGGGAAAGAGGTGGGAACAATGGGATGCAGGGAATGTGCAGAACATGGTGTACATTTCATGCTGCTTCACTGTCTCACATGCAAATGTACAACCTGATTTCTGCATGTGACGTTCCATGTGCATTCTTCCCTTTAATTTCTTTCTCTCTCCCTTTCTTGCATTTGAGGCTGGCCCATACCACATTCACATGTGCCTTTTTGGGAGGCCAAACCCACCCCATCCCCTAACCCCACAATACAACTAGCTTGCAACTCCATTTTTAACAAGTGAAATGACTAAACTACCCTTTAGTTTTTCTCGTAATCTTCTCTCTCTTTTTTTAGACCTCTGATCACTGATTCAGATTCTTAATTGTCAAGTGGGACATTAGTCTCGTTTCGATCTATTAATAAAACATGCTTGTCAATTTTTACGAGTGTCGAAAAAACTCTACGTGGCCATTTCATAATGAAAGTTCACGATTTCATGACAAACATGTTAATCAATTTAGGAGACGTGTCTTCCATGCAAGTGTAATACATAAACATATTGTTCTACGTTGAAGCACATAATTATGCCTAACCAAATTAAAGTTAATGGTAACTTTGTTTTACATATTGATGCATGCTTAGCCAAATTAGGCTAATGACAACAAATACAAAATTGGACTATTTTCCAATCTTAGGTGCCCATTTCGTATGGCCAAATTTTATAGAGTGTTCAATGAATAGACATTGTAAAGGGGTATTTTGGGAATTAAATTTTTGAGGTCCCCATGTGCAATTGCAGATAGGCAAGCTTCCACGGCATAAATTTCGTATTTCTTGCAAGTATAAAAATTTAATAAAAATTGCATGCTTCAAGTGTTTTATCGAATGATCATTAGTGTAATAGTTCAAAACTTTAGGAATTATTATCGTAAAATAATTTCATTGAACATTAATGTAATTACTCAAAAATTCAGTGACCATTAGCATAATTAATCCGTGAACCATATAATAATAAACAATAATATTAAGTCACATGTCATAAAAAAAAAAATCATTAAATTACAAAGATATTTCCACTAAATATTCAAAGATCCAAATTCCAAAATGGCATTATTGTAAATCCCATACACACAAGTGGCACTGTTTCGCTACTTATTTATACACTCTGTAACGCAAGCCGTTATACCATCATTCCTTTCCCCCCTTCCTCCACCATCCCAGCCACCGTTACGCCGCCGCTTCAAATGGGTTCACAGACAAGAAACTCCATAAGTACGGTGGCGAGGAGGAGGAGAAGGAGGCCCTCTAAAGTTCATAGAAGCTCGAGGCCCGGCAACATTGATAGAACAACCGCCGGTGGTTTGTCGGTTCCCGACAAGTTGGAGGCCTTGAAGAACCTTATTCCATCCGAAAATGGGGAGATGAAGCCCGAGCAGTTGTTTCAAAAAACGGCCGACTACATTGTACTTCTCAATACCCAAGTTTTTGTTTTGCAGAAATTGATTGATTTTTATGGGTCTCAACCTCAAGAAAACCAAAATGAAAATGTTGTATAGCTCATATGCAAGAATTCTCCATTATCGATGAAGCCCAAAGGCTGGAATAGGGGAAAAAAAATGGTTCTTCACTTCATTCGTTATAAAATGAATTAGATTTTAGCATGAAAGAATTTATGTTCCCTTAATACCATGGAAATTCTTTATTTCTCTTTGATGGCATCTTGACTTGTTGCTTCTTATTTTTTCGGTTTCTCGTAGTTCTTGATTCTAGATAAGAATTGGACTAAATGTCCGAATGTAGTTTCTTTATTTCTCTTTGATGGGTTCTTGACTTGTTGCTTCTTATTTTCAGTTTTTTGTACTTCTTGATTCTTGATGAGAATTGGACTAAATCCCCAAATTTAGAGAGTGTATGATGAGATTGAAATTAGATTTTTAGTAAATTGTTAAAGGAGTTGATAAAATGTGTGTTTGAAAAGTTGTGGGACCATAAAACATACGGTTAATATCGATTATTTTACTTTGACTTAGATTTTAATCCAAAACAAACAGACTCTTAGTCTCTAAGGTCGTTACATTCCGACTTGCCTGCAAAGTCAGACATTCACGAAACTAGTCTTAGGGTAAATGTAATTCATCTTTATTTTTCGATTCGCCGCAAGGTGTCACTTGTCCGATAACACAAACATTGAATATAATTTATCTTTCAAATCAACTTCTAAAGAAAGGATATTACACTAGTGAAAAGATCGAGAGCCAAATATTTACTTTTAACGACTCGAGATGACACCGTGTTTTTTCTCTTGCAAGGGCACACTTATAATTGCATGAAAGCTGGGATGCACATTCTTTCACATGATATTTGAGTGGTAACTAGTAACGGCGCCCACATGCCATGTTATGGCATGCCGGGGACAAGTTGCTGGAAAATAATGGAGCTTTAAACATGAGCAGAATTAGGGTACAATTTTGTCTTTTCTTTTGTCTCTATAAAATCACTTATTGCAAAAAAAATATATATATATATATATATATATATATATATTTCATATCAATTTTTAAGATATTTTGCGATTAGGTCTTATTTTTTTCTCTTCCAGTAAATGAATTCGAACGAAGATTGCACCACTTTTACGAACTACGCACAAAACATTTCCAACAGAAGTTCAACGATATTTGACATTATGCAACATGCTATCGCTATCTTTAACCACGGTCGTCTGTGAACTATTGTCGATAAATTCAGAAATCATGAGCTCTTATCCTTTTCCTTGATCCATTCCACTAGATTATTGAAAATCTTATGGGATGATCCTCCTGTGGCTGTGGCACTAGCCATGGTCTTTGCTTGAAGATTCAAGGCCCTTCTTTTATATCTTTTGTCAGTCAAAAGTTGTTCCAACTTATTCTTAATTTCTTCCTTTCTTATTATTCCCTTTTCATCTTTGTCTAATCCCAATCCAATTTCCCAGTGATCACAAATATAGGTCTGATTAAAAAACTGGTCAGCAAAATATGGCCAGCACAAGAATGGGACTCCATTACTTACCCCTTCCACGGTAGAATTCCAACCACAGTGGCTTAAGAAGCAAGCAACAGAAGGATGAGATAAGACCTTTAGCTGCGGAGCCCAACCCACCATTAGCCCACGGTGTCGTACTCTGTCTTCGAACCCTTCTGGCATGTCCGGTAGGGTCGACTGGACAGTGTTGATATCTTGACGTACAACCCATAGGAATGGCCTATTTGTTAGCTCAAGCCCGAGAGCCAATTCTTGAAACTGAGTTTCGTTAAAAACAGTGAAACTTCCAAATGCAATATAAATAACAGACTGGGATGGTTGTTGATCAAGCCATTCTAGGCAAGTAGAATCTTGTGGCCAGAAGTGGCCGCCTGATTTTCCGAGACGGTTGTTAGCCAGAAGAGGGCCTATGGGTTTACAATGTGGAACAAAATCTAATGCTGCAGGCTCCAATTCATAAGATGAATTGCAGATTGACCAATCTGCCACGTTAGCTGAATTGTTGTTGTTTATTATATAATCAAACATAATTTTCTGTGATTCTAAGTCACCAATACTGGTCCATACCAAGGTCTCAGAGTTCATTAGAGGCATGCTTGGAGACAGTTGAAACATTTGTTTCTTCAAGACTCTTCCTGGAAAACAGAGATTTTTGACATAAATAAAAAAAAAAATTATTTGTCGGGTTAACAACACCAATGGAATTGTGTTTCTTCACTAATAAATTAAGCTTCTAAATAAGGTAGTTCGACATATTTCTAGAGTAGATATACATCGTCCAACGTTTAATGAAAAATGAGTCTGAACTGCATGTGAGATAACATCTTTTGTTGTGCTAACAAAAATAATGGAATTCTGTTTCTTCTCCAATAACTTAAACTTTTAGATAAGGTAGTTCAACATGTTATTAAAGCTGATGGAGGTCGTTCAATACATAATGAAAAATGAATCTGAATTTCATGGCTTAAAAAAAATCGAGAAAGAAGTTTTCATTCTGTACATGTCATATAAAGAATTAGTAACAGCATCCAATGCGTCTCTAATAGTCTAAACATTTTATTTGTCGGGTTAACAACATTAATTTGTGTTTCTTCTCTAATAACTTAAGCTCCTAGATAAGATTGTTCAACATGATATTAGAACGGAAAGAGCTAATTCTATGTTTAATGGAAAATGAATCTGAACTGCACATGAGAAAACATTGTCTAACAGTCTATATTTTTAAATGACATAGTTCAACAGTTTGAGGTTTACCATCGTTGTCGATGATTCCATCGTCAATCAGCTTTGGACAGTTATTTGCCAAGGCCAACATGGCAGCCGCGGCAGGACAGAAAGCTACACTCTTGATTCCCAACTTCTTGGCCAACTCCATCGCCCATCCCATGCCATAATCTGCTATAACACACGTAATCTTTTCGCTCTCGGTTCCATTTATCTTTTCAATCAGGTCCTCCAACTTCCCAGGCATAACCGTCAAAATTCCCNTGTCGATGATTCCATCGTCAATCAGCTTTGGACAGTTATT
Source organism: Fraxinus baroniana (assembly GCA_903798355.1). Lineage (NCBI taxonomy): Eukaryota > Viridiplantae > Streptophyta > Magnoliopsida > Lamiales > Oleaceae > Fraxinus > Fraxinus baroniana. The sequence goes on from CAIGRO010201732.1 coordinate 9,220, forward strand.
TGCCAAGGCCAACATGGCAGCCGCGGCAGGACAGAAAGCTACACTCTTGATTCCCAACTTCTTGGCCAACTCCATCGCCCATCCCATGCCATAATCTGCTATAACACACGTAATCTTTTCGCTCTCGGTTCCATTTATCTTTTCAATCAGGTCCTCCAACTTCCCAGGCATAACCGTCAAAATTCCCTCGGATAACTTTCCCAGTTCATTTCTGTCCTCCCATGGTTCCAATCCATCTGGGATTGATACCAACTTTACCATTTCTTTTTCTTGTGTGTTTTCTGTCTCTGTTAATGCTTTGACAACTCTCTTGTGATTGAATTCTGTGTTTACAAATGTGACTTTGATGCCATGTCTTACTAGCCATAGTGAAACTTCCATTAAGGGGATAACATGGCCTTGTGCTGGATATGGTATGGCTAATACATGTGGAGTGGCCATTGTACTTTTGCACACACTATAAAATTCTTTTTGTATTGTTAACTTAAAGTTTTTGCTTACTTATATAGGCATCAAAGCTGGCATGCTCATGAAATAAACTCAATGTTGGCAAATTTTAAGTCTCTGTTTGGTTACAGATTCTTTTAAACTCATTTTTTCTCAATTTCATTGCACTCTTTTGATAAAATAATTTTAAACGTAGGCTCATAACTTTTTCTTAGTTTTTAATCACGTGTTCTCCAAAAATATTATTTCTTCACAAAATCTATTCTTAAAAAATTTACATCAAACATAACTTGAATAGGGCCTACAATGAAATGAGAGTATGTTTATTGGGAATTTTACAGAAAAATGGCAATTTTATGTAATTTTTTATAGTGAATTTCCTTTTCCTTTTGTCCCTCAAACTTGGTCCTTGTAACCAATTTCCTTTTCAATGTTTTGTAAATTTGACATAGTTTAAGGTAGGTTTTAGTTGGATATTCATTGTCTGTTGTTATATCTTTGTTTTTTTCACTGGCTACAACTTTAGTATTATATTATTTTTGTTGTTATATCTTTGTTCTTTTCACTTGTTACAACTTTAGTACAACATTACTCTATTGTCTGCATCGCCTCTTCTTCTTGGAGAGATTCATGACTTCATTTTCATCGCCATAGGTTGTTTTCAATGGTGTCATTGCTCTTATAAAACTATGTAGCCGGATTTTATTTGTCGATTGATTCTATGGCCGGCAAATGAAAGCAAATGCTAGATTGTGCTAGACATGACTCGAGATTACAATGGACAAAAGTAAATACTATTTCTTTTATATTACTAAGTAATGCTATCAAATTGAACTTAACCTTATTTTGAGAGCTCCTTTGATTAGTAACACGCTTGTCTTGGTTGGTTCAGTTGAGTCATTTTCTCGTTATCCTTTATCCTTTATGTAAGTGTTGAAGTGTTAAAGCAAGTATAATGTAGACTATGCACTAGAATTATAGGAGTGTATTACTTTTGGAAGACAATACTAAACATGACTCGATAATATTAACTATTAAGTTGAATAAAAAATAAAAGAGTTCGTGGTATTCTTTATCAAAGTTTTCATCGTAGGGTTGATGCATTAGAGAATATAAAGTCAATATGTTATCTTTGGTTGGATTCGGATTTTGGATCTTACATGGGAACTGGATTGGGCTAAAGTGTTTTACTTCGTGTAGTTTATGGGCCAGCCTTAACAGGGACACCCCAGCAGACCATTTATCTTTTGGGCTGATATCCTAAACGCACTAATGGATCAAATGAGTTCTCACTTAGGGAAAAAATTAAAAATAAAGTGTTTAAAGTTTGCAATTCAAAAATCAGGTTTATAATTTAAAAATTCAAAAATCAGGTTTTTTTTATTTATTAAATAAAGATAATAAAGTCACATTTTTGTGATTAATGGTCACATATTCATAATTATAAGTCACGAATTTATTTACTCGTCACATATCGTCAAATTTTCTGGTCACAGATTATTTCGAGGTCCCATCAAAAAACTTGTACGTCACCCATTAATCTGAGGTCACAGATTTTTAAATTAGTTGGTCACA
>CAIGRO010201743.1:2909-20222 GCA_903798355.1 Fraxinus baroniana
GGGGGGGGGGGGGGGGGGGGGGGGGGGGGGGGGGGGGGGGGGGGGGGGGGGGGGGGGGGGGGCGCTGATTAGGCTTATGAGCTTGGTAGGAAAGCATTAACCAGAAGAATGAACCACTTGGGTGTAGTTACGAAACTTGTTGAAATATTATGTTAATTGATGAAGAACACAATAGGGCAAAGTAGAAATCCGGAGAGGGAGAGGAGAAGAGAAGAGGGATGAAGAGTGGTGTTTGGCTATGCTTACTAAGTGAAGTTAGCCTTTGTTTGGCTTATGTTTATAAATACTCAAGTCACATTTTAATCATCCATTTTGAGGGACCCACAAGTATTACTCACTTATCCACTACTCATTTCTATCTATTTATAATTAGACCTTTTATAAACAACCCCAAACATGCTTAAGTACCTTTTTGTCTCCAATCATTTTCTTGCTTTTAAGTAAAAGAAGTCAGGTTTTTTCAGTCAGTAACTCTTATAAAATTCTTATTTTCAACTTTTACCAATAAAAATAATTATTTATTTAAAACCTACTTATTTACATACAAGTAAACCTTTTAAGCTTATCCAAACATTCTAGAGAGAGTAATAGAGAAAGAGGAGAATCTGGGAAAAATAAATGAAATTTTAATATCAATAATCATTCAATTCAATAATCTATATAATAAATTGAAAACCTGGATTCCCTATTATGGAGCAAAGAACTTAATGCTGAAGGAACTTCCAATATATGTATCAAAATCCTAGTTAATCTTATCCTAATCAAACCTAGTCTAAGTCAAATATATTTAATCACTTCCTTCTAGAATCTCCATCTGTAACTTTAGCTAATTTTAGATCCAAGACCTCTCTTTTTCTGTGTATTTTTGGTTTTCATTTCATCTTTTATAGTATCCTAACTCGAGACATGTTAAATTTGCAGACAATATCTCAAGCTCTAGCCACAGCTCGTGAACACTTGACAAGATCACTTCTCAGTTGAAGCATCTCTTCTAGTGTAGTAAATGAGCAGCGCCTATGTTCTTCAATTCTATGCTTCGCTTAAGTCGTTTGAGCAGTTCTATGTCCTTTTATCTTTTCGAGGATCTTCTCTCTCTCTCTCTTTTTTTTTTTTGATTCAATTTATAATTCAAAATATTTGTCCACACGGTGTATTGGTTAACAATGCAAGATAGATCTCCTCAGGGTTTTGGACAAATTTTATGTTTTGTCCTTTGTCTGCAGCTTGTTTCTGAGTTTTAGTTGAGCAATGCGTGGTTGTGCTTTTACTTTGGAGATGATGTTTGACGAAAATAAGCAAAGGGCTCGAGTTTCTTGAGTAAGACACATTGGGTTAGCTTCCTCTAAAGCTTTCTGATTAATCAGAGTACTTATAGAAAATTATCCAAACATGTTCAAAAACAGAGTTTTGGTGTTTGAAACAGCTTTTGACATTTTGAAAGACTTTCCAAACGAATCCTGGTTTTTAAGTAGTTGGACATGCTCAACTCAAATATAGAAGTTGTAGACTGTATATGATCAAAATGAGATATAATCCATGTTTGGCTCTTATTTTCTAAAACTCATTTTTCTCCGGGGGAGATTTTTTTTATAAAGTCATGATTGACATCGATTAAAATCTAGATTTTAATCTAAATCAAAGTTAACAATTAATTTAATAACATATTTCATGAAATCCATAACTGTTTAACTTTTATCAAAATTTACTAAAAATTTGTTTTTAATTTCCAACAAACAGGGGCTAAATTACAGTAAATTTGAATTTCAATAATATACTAATTTTAAAAATTCTCCAATGATTGTACATTAATTGAATCTACAAATTGTTTATGTCATCTCAAAACTACATTATAGACATATTGAATAGTCCAAACATATATCGAAAATAGTTAAAAATACGTTAAACGTGTTTCATTCGAAAGAGTCATATATCATGTAAATTTTCGGATGCAAAATTACTTGGAGTATGATTTTTTTGGACGTAATTTTTCGATTGTAAAATTTTTTCCAACTTTACAAGTTCGATTGTGCCCCTAACTTTAAAGTTCCGTGTTTGTCCCTGTTTTTCTTTAAAATAATTTTTAACCACACATTCTTTCAACGTGAAACTCGTAAATAAATTAATTAAATACGACCATGAGAAGAAGTGTGGAGGTTGAATTGAATATTCACCTCCATGTATGTGCATTACCTCGTGTAGTTGTGTTAAAAAGAGTTTAACTTATATTACACGTAAAAATTTGCTGGCATGAAGCGATGAGAGGGATAGGTTGACCTAGGCATGACTTGTGATGGTTTGGTGGTCCTGCCATTTACGTGCCCTGACCGTCTAAGTATGGACAGTTTGACACAAATTGATACTTTCCTTTGATTGAAGAATACTAGAATGGTATCTAATCTGTAAACATATGACAAGTTGAGGTAACACAAAAACTGTCGGCCAAGAATCTTTCATCATATTTTATTAAGGCAATAATCAACATATATTTTTGTTGCAGGCCGGTTGGGTTTTATTTCATTTAATTTTTCCATTGTTTTTTCCTTTTTGTCCTGTTTGGAGGAGTGGAGCCCACCCTTTGAATCTCCTCCCGCTTGTAAACAAATCTAAATAAATATACACTTACCTTATCCCAAAAAAAACAAAAAAAATCTAAAAAAATGTTTATTATTCCGATACCTCCCCTTCTTAGATTCCATCGGCACTATTTTGTATTTAGGCGAATAGTACTATGGGGAATCAATTAAAAAATAAAATAAAATAATAAAAACGGAGATGCCTAATCGGCTAATCCCCTCTTAACCCTTGCTCATACCGTGGGTAAAAGTATCTGATTGAGTTCGAATGATAGAACTTCATTGAATTGAGTGTATTTGAGTCACATTATTTTGGAAAAATATATTATGGAAGATTAATGTAGAATGTGCGGTTGAAAAAGAAAGAAATGTCATTGATGTAATGAAAAATATTATTTCATTGAAAACGGTAGAAGAATCAGAATATAAATTTAAATGTGGCCCAAACAGAGACTTAATCTTATCATAATCAAATTTACTCTGAAAAATATATTTGATAAAATTTACATTATTCAATCTTGTCCTTGGTATCAAATATATCTTAATATCATTGCTTATCTCGTACATAATGAAAATTCTTAGGGATGACAATAAAATCCGCTCAACTCGATACTCGTGGAGTCCCACTCAGAATGGGGCGGATGTTACCTGCCTAATCGGGTACACGGGGGTGGGGATGGGGCGAGGGTCATTACCCCAAAGCGGGTACGGGAAACATACCCGCCCCATTTAAAATTAATTTCAAATTTAAGTTTTTTATCGAACAAAAATAATAAATTTATTATTATTTTTAAAAATAACATAAGTTGCTTTTATCAAATTAGTAAAAAAAAAAAGTAATAATATTTACTAATTAAAGATATATATAAAAAAAAGCAAAAATTAAAATAAATAAAAAATAAAAAGAAAAAAATAAATGGGGCAATGAAGTTGTCCCGACCCGCCCCATCCCGTCCCGCTTTAATTAGATACGTGTATGAAGTAAGATAATAAAAATACCCGACGAGACGGGGTGTGATTGACCGCCCGTTGCCGTTAAATTCTGTCCTAACAAAGGTAGAGATCGGTGAACTTTATATATTTTGGAATTTCTTTAATTAATGTGTAGATATTTATGGAGTGATTAGATTTTTTTTTTTTTAATTTTATACAAGGGCATTTTAGTATTTTGATCCAAAAGGTGAAAGTCCCTATGCAATCCGGCCAAGCATTATCCACGACTACATGACCCAGTCCAAGTCAATGACGCGTCGGCTACCATATTTTTCAGAGCAAAAAGACAAGTACTATAAAAAAAAGAGAATATCAACTAAATTTATTCTTTTGTTGGCTGTTTCAACACAAATTTTGGGGGTTGGATCATGGGTGCCTCACTTGGACAAAATACTAATATCATACATTTTGATACAAATTTCTAACTTATAACAATTTCTCGTATTCTCGTAAATTTTCGTACAAATTCATGCATTTTCATACGATTTGAAATATTTTCTTACGTAGAAAGAGACAAATTCATTATATATAAACTGACATTGATAACAATTAAGTTTATATATGTACTTGTCCAAATATTTATTGTGCAAATTGAACCTTTAAAGAACAATTTGATTAGGGTAAATAAACTTCGAGATAAATAAACGTTTTACTAAAACGACTGAACAACGAAGAAAGCGTTGAGGGCGCAATGTCAAACATTAACGTCAATAATATGTCTCTTACCAGGACCACAGTGGAGAGGATATCATTAACTCGAAACAAGTTGTTTATAGTTTGAGGAATCTGATTTTTATTTAATGCATTAAAAAGTAAATCATCGATACATATTTTTCTTGACATAAAATTTATTATTGCTCTATTTTTTAATATCAAATGACAAGAAATCAACTATTTTTTTACGTTCACATATGAATGATCAAATATTTTGATATTATAATATTTTAAATTTATTTACTTAGCAAAAAGTAATAAATGAATAAAAATAAAATGAAAAAGAGACCCATAAAAATAGTCCTTTAAAACTAACCCAACGACCATGACTTGATGTGGGACTCATCGTTGTTTTGGTAGTCACAAGGCAGCTTTTGTGGTACCCACTCTTCCAATATAATTACATTACTACCCTTTTATTCTTTTTTCCCCCTTTTTTTGCTATGTTATTTTTTACAAAATAGTGGAAAATTTATTAACCACATGACACTAGAAAATGGGAAGAATAACTTAAACTTTTTAATATAAAAAAATAAATTCACATAATCGACGCTAACTTTTTAAACCTAATAAATGTCGACCCATGGGACGTGGGGTTAAGATTACGGATGCCATCATAAATTGAAGAGCCCTGCTGGGCTTCTCGGGAAAGCCCGGGCGCCCCCTGTCAACAGGGGCCCCTTTCTCGAGCAAAGGGGCTTTGCCCTAAATTGAACCAGGTCGAAACATTTAGCTGCCGACAAACAAAGTTGGAACATCATTATTTTCCCATTTAAATTTATTTTGAAAAGAAATATTTGCAGGAAAAAAATAGAAAAAAACAAAGTAATTTAAATTTAAAGAAGAACTCTAGAAAGAGAGAGGGACCGTGAAAAACTGGTATTGGGTCGGACTTCGAATGGAGAGAGGGCTCCTTTTTGTGCCTGCATAAAATCTCCCTCTCTCTCCCTCTGACCCATCAACTTTCTCTCTCTATATTTTTCTTTCTCTAACCTGCATTGCGATTGTTGCGACTATTCCCAGCTGGGTTTCATAAATCTCGTTGATTTTCCATCTGGACAATTTTAAATTCCCACGTTATGAAGGTTATTTTACCCACCTGATTTACAGGTAAAAGATAATTTGTTCCTCTGTACATGTATAATTTTTTTTTTTTTTTGCATAATTTGGTGTGTTTTTTGTGATTATATATAATTCCTGGGTAAATATTGTGAGAAGAGATGTAATAGTGTACGCATATGTTTTGTGCTATTTTGAGTTGGAACTTGTTTATAATTAAAACAGTTTGAGCTGGATATATATAATGTAGTATCTTTATTCTTTCTGTTTATCAAAACTGTGATTTGTGTATTTGGCAGTAAAATGATGTGTTGTGGGTTGGATAAAGCTATGAAGTTTTTAATCAATTTTTTGCATTTTTTTTCCTTTTACTTATTTTTGAATCTAAATCTCTCTCTCTCTCTCTCTCTCTCTCTCTCTCTCTTTGTTTTTTGTTCTATTGTTTTTTTGTTTTGATATAGTTCAATCTTTGGAAGTTGTAAAAATAAATAAACATGCGTCTCTCTAACTGCTTGCTTAAGTTTTTAGATGGTCCTTGTCCACCATATCTTTCAAGTACCATGCGAATTGTTGATTGTTGTAATGGCTACTTACCATTGTTAAAATGGAGATCTAAAAACCTAAGGAAAGGCTGTACAACAGTAGTTGGGGTGTTATCACTGGAGCTATTTTTCTGCTAGCAATAGCGCTAGTGAAGGAATCCCTTGCACAACAATGGAGGTACTTCACCTGTATTTAGGTTCCTAGACGAAAATTTCGAGGTTATTTATGTGCTTTACATGGCTTTTATTTAGTCGATGGTGGTACAAATCTTGAAATTCAGAAGCAAGTAATTGTTAGATATGCACATGGAAAAAAATTGGATGCTTATGTAATGGTTCTTTCAAGAGAGAGCCATTTATTTTACAAATTTGGGTCCAATCATGATGGATAAACTTTGAAATTTGTTTTCCTTTTTGATTTTTATTATTCTCAGGTGGTGCTTTGCTGCAATCTTTTAAGCCCAGTGTCTTGCGGGTCTGCAATTTTCTACCGAGCTTGTCAGATAACATAAGCACTTCACTTGCATTATAAGGAAAGTGGTATGGGTTTCTTTTTGATATTTTTATAGGGTAGTATATATTCTTAAATCTGAAAACTGTGAAAAAAATGCCACGGGGAAGGATAAGGGCGAAGCTCCGTAGGAGCAGTCTGTACACATTTGGCTGCTATAGACCACACCCTTCCGATACAGACGGGCCACATCAAATCCAAGGTCCAGGTTACTCACGAATGGTTTATTGCAACAAACCACATCTTCACGAGACAAAATCATTTAGATACTGCTCAAATTATATATCGACCACAAAGTATAATATTATTACATTTCTACCCAAGGCCATTTTTGAACAATTTCGACGTGTGGCAAACTTGTACTTTCTTCTCGCTGCAGCCCTGTCGTTCTCTCCTGTATCACCATTTTCAGCTTACAGTATGGTTGCTCCTTTAGTATTTGTAGTTGGATTGAGTATGGCTAAAGAAGCTCTCGAAGATTGGCGTAGGTTCATGCAAGACATGAAGGTTAATTTGCGGAAAGCTAGTATACATAAAAGAGATGGTATATTTGGTCATAGGCCATGGATGAAGATCCGGGTGGGAGATATAGTGAAAGTAGAGAAAGATAATTTTTTTCCCGCAGATTTACTTCTTTTATCTTCTAGTTATGAAGATGGAATTTGTTATGTTGAAACTATGAACTTGGATGGAGAGACAAACTTGAAGGTAAAACGAGCACTCGAGGTAACGTTATCCATGGACAATGATGTGACTTTTAAGGAATTCAGTGCAAACATACAGTGTGAGGATCCGAATCCTAACCTTTACACTTTTGTTGGTAATCTTGAATATAAACGCCAGCTGTATCCTCTTGAGCCTAGTCAGATTCTCCTTAGAGATTCAAAGCTTAGGAACACGTCTTATGTGTATGGAGTGGTGATATTCACAGGTCATGATAGCAAAGTTATGCAAAATGCTACAAAATCTCCTTCAAAAAGGAGCAGAATTGAGAAGCAAATGGACAAAATCATTTACTTCCTTTTCACCGTCCTTGTATTCATCTCATTAATCAGCTCAATAGGTTTTGGGGTGAAGACGAAGAATGAAATGCCACATTGGTGGTATTTACAGGCCCCAGATGATAGGGATTTATATGATCCAGGCAGGCCAGTGGTCTCAGCCATTTTTCATCTGGTCACTGCTCTAATATTATATGGATATTTGATACCCATATCACTCTATGTTTCAATTGAGGTCGTCAAAGTCCTCCAAGCATTGTTCATAAACCAAGACATTAGGATGTACGATGAAGAGACTGGAACTCCTGCTGAGGCACGGACATCAAACTTAAACGAGGAATTAGGACAGGTCGATACGATCCTCTCTGATAAAACTGGAACTTTAACATGCAATCAGATGGACTTTCTCAAATGCTCCATTGCTGGTAAAGCATATGGCACAATTGCTTGTGACGTAGAACTTGCAGCTGCAAAACAGATGGCAATGGACTTGAATGGGCAGAACAAGAATGGTACACCTAATTCATTGGAGAAAGGTGGAAATGAATTTGGGGAATCGGAAATTGAGTTAGAGACTGTCTTTACTTCAAAATATGAAAATGGTCGTAAACCTGCAATAAAGGGGTTTAGCTTTGAGGATGGCTGCCTCATGAATGGGAATTGGCTCAAAGAACCAAATGAAGATGTCATCTTACTTTTTTTCAGGATACTATCACTTTGTCACACTGCAATTCCTGAGCTAAATGAAGAGACTGGTAACTTCACCTATGAAGCTGAATCTCCAGATGAAGGTGCATTTGTAGTTGCAGCTAGAGAATTTGGCTTTGAGTTCTCTAAAAGAACCCAGTCAAGCATATTTGTTCGCGAAAGATATCCTTCGTTTCAGAATCCTATTGAAAGGTGAAAACATGAACAAATTATTTGCATGATTGAAAAAAAATCTGTTTTGGATCACACATCTTGATGTCTCATGACTTTTTTGTAATGTCAGGGAGTTCAAAATTCTCAATTTGTTGGATTTCACTAGCAAAAGGAAGAGAATGTCTGTTATTGTGCGGGATGAAGATGGTCTGATTTTTCTCCTGTGCAAAGGAGCAGACAGGTGTGTCTTTTGGCATCCGTGTTTACTACTTGACAAGTAAATATTGCTACAAGTAAAAGGAGTTTAATGCGATCTCTTTCCTTTACAGCATCATCTTTGATAGGTTATCAAGGAACGGGCGAATGTATGAAGAAGCTACCACGAAGCATTTGAATGAGTATGGAGAGGTTGGATTACGAACACTTGCACTTGCTTACAAGAAGCTTGATGAGGCCGAATATTCTGCCTGGAATGAAGAGTTCAGTAACGCTAAAACATCAATTGGTGGGGACAGGGAAGAAAAGCTTGAGCGGCTTGCTGATATTATGGAAAGGGACTTAATACTTGTTGGAGCAACTGCAGTCGAGGACAAATTACAGAAAGGGGTATATCATATGCTGTATCACTGTTTCGTAGCGAACATGTTTGCCTAAGCTTAAAAAAAGTTAGTTTTAATTAATTTTTCAGCTCCAAATATGTGCCGTTTGGATAACTTACTTCTTTTACTTCTAAATAAACAAAGTTGTAACTCTTAACTAACTTATTTTCAACTTTCACCAACAGAATAAATTAGTTGTTCTAAAAATTACTTATTTTTCGTATAAGTGAACTTTTAAGCTGGCGAAACATGCTCCCTCCCTTTGTAACTTGACCTTTTTATTGCTTCTCTGCAGGTGCCTCAGTGCATAGATAAACTGGCACAAGCTGGTCTAAAGATCTGGGTCCTGACTGGTGATAAAATGGAAACTGCAATTAATATTGGGTATGTTTATTGCCAATAGAATCTGGCCTTTAAATATTTTGGGATAATATCAAAAGAGGGCCTGACCTTTTCGTAATGGAACAAGTTGGTCCCCAGATTTTTTTGTGGGAAGTCATCAACAACCTTCTGCGTTTGTAACAAGTGGGTTCTGAATGGATGGTTTCTATTCACTTGAAGGGGGGATGGTGGAGGTGTGGTTTACTTTTCCGGTTTTTCTTTTCCTTTCCTTTCCTTTCCTTTTCTTTTCTCTTCTCTTCTCTTATTTATTTATTTATTCTTTTCATTGAAATTAAGTGCCTGCCTCACCATTCTACAAATAATCTGAAAGTGACGCGAAAGGTTGGTGACGACTTTCTGAAAAAAAAAAGTTGGGGGCCAACTTTTTACACAGTGAAATGGTTGGGGACCTCCAGTGCTATTTTCCAAAAATATTTTATGGTAATCACAGTGACTTGATAAACAAAGCTTTCTAGTTGCTAATTGAAATTTTGTCATTAATATGCAGGTATGCTTGCAGTTTGCTTCGACAAGGCATGAAGCAAATTTGTATAACAACAGCGAATCTGGACTCATTAGACGTAAAGGAAAATATTTTGATGCAAATCACCAATGCATTGCAAATGATGAAGCTGGAAAAGGACCCCCATGCTGCATTTGCTTTGATCATTGATGGGAAAACTCTAACTTTTGTGTTGGAGGATGATATGAAGCATCAATTTTTGAATTTAGCTGTTGATTGTGCTTCTGTCATATGCTGTCGCGTTTCTCCTAAGCAGAAGGCTCTCGTGAGATTCCTTTCATATTACCCTTTAGCATTTCATAGCTGAGCAGTGAACACATTTTGCTCTGCTTATAAAAAGTAAAAGTACTTTTCAGAAGTAAGTTTAGACTTCAGAAAAGTAAGTTTTGAACTAAAATCTCAAAAAAGAAAAAAAGTAAAAAAATGCTAAAAAGCTCAAACATGTTTGCCAAAAAAGTTAGAATAAGCTTAACCAAAGAGGATTTATTTCTCAGTTTTTTTTCATATAAATTCGAGTTCTCATTTTTGTGTGTGTGTGTGTGTGTGTGTGTGTGTGTGCTTGTGTTAATTGGCAACTAGGTAACAAGATTAGTAAAAGAAGGAACTGGAAAAACCACATTGGCAATCGGTGATGGTGCAAATGATGTTGGTATGATTCAAGAAGCAGACATTGGTGTCGGCATCAGTGGATGTGAAGGAATGCAGGTTGGTAATGTATCTCACCGGCTCGTATTTGCAGCACGTGTTTGTTCTTTTGCTACATATTCATGCCATTAGGATTTTAGAAATGATCTCTGGAGAGAGTATCATAGGACATTTAAAGAAATTAGCCTCGCAGATTACAGAATTAACAAGAAAGAAATTCCATTCTAATAAATAAAAAATTCTATGTTTGTACAATACAGAAATAAGATAAATATGCTCAAATTTTGTCATTTTTAACTAGTTGATTGGCCATAATTTTCTGAATTCATCTTTGAATCCACTAAGCATTATCTGCTTCTTGTTTCCCAGACCATTATTAATAAATTCTTCCACAATAAGGAACATTTATTGTTATTATAACACGTGCCATGAGATTTAGTTCCCTGAATAGGTTCATACTCATTTAAAAGTAGTGAATAACTATGTTTTGCTCATGATGTTGATTTAATGTCTGTTCAAAAATTAATCTGGTTTAATATCGTGTTGAATTTCATAAGCTTTACGTTTATGGATTTCTTTTATTTATAGAATATAAAGCAAGCACGCTTATCAAGTTCTTTTCTCGAGTTATTAACCATTTCAAGAACTTCACCGTGTGATGAGGATGCCAAATTATGGCATAATGTAGCCCCCGTTTGACGACCATTTTCACTAAACTCTTTTTTTCTTATATTCCTTTTCAACTATACATTCTTAATATTCTGCACGTAAATCAAAAAAAAAAATTCCTACTTTTTAACCATATATTCTACAATAAATCACTATTCTAAAACTCATTTTCTCAAAAAATTATTTTTAATGGTTGTCAAACAGGGGCTGTATCAAAATTAGTAACACTGTCATTTTAGAGAAAATATTCGGCTTCGTACTTGAGTTCAAACCCACATTTGAGGAATTTGAACAGTTCCTATTCACTGACGGTCCATTCATTATAAAATATGAAGGAAAGGTCAAGGATTATTTCTCTGGAATGTGAATGTGGAATGCATGTGCCTGTTCTGATATGGATTGAAAATCTCTGTGCACGAGCTGAACTCTGCCATTCTGTTTTTCAAAATAATCTGATTGAACAACTTTTAAACATAAAAATAAATAATTATTGTGTCTAGAAAAAGTTATACACGTACTTTTCACTAGCATTGCTCTCAAATGATGCAAGCAGACCAACATAATTATCAGCTGTTTGTAGGCTGTGATGGCTAGCGACTTTGCTATTGCACAGTTCCGGTTTCTGGAGAGGCTTCTAGTCGTACATGGACATTGGTGCTACAAAAGAATTGCTCAGATGGTAATATAAACTGAACTTAATCTATTCTCTCCTATGTTTTCTCTTGAAGTGAACAACAATGTTTGGCTAAGGTTAAAAACTCAAGTAAATTTAAAATAAGAAATCTTTTTTATTGATCAAAATTGGAAATAAGTATGTTACTTGTTTTGACACTAAAGTAATAGTTACTTTCAATATAAGTAACGTTTTTTTTTTACTCCCTTTGAACTAGTATCTTCCATCCTCCATTTATTCTCACACAAATTGCAATTATCTGCTTCAGATTTGTTATTTCTTCTACAAAAATATTGCATTTGGCCTCACAATCTTCTACTTTGAGGCATTCACGGGCTTTTCTGGACAGTCAGTTTATGTTGACTGGTATATGCTACTATTCAACGTCGTGCTTACTTCATTGCCTGTCATTTCACTTGGAGTTTTCGAACAGGATGTTGATTCTGAGATCTGCCTGCAGGTTAGTCCTCTTAAAGTTACTAAATTTATAGTGAAGTTTCATGTTAGTCGCTGAACTTATATTTTTTACGGAATGGTTCTTAACCATTTTATTTCTACCACGTGGCCCACTATAATTCCTTGTACTGACAGAATCTAGCGCCTCATGCAGTTTCCAGCATTGTATCAGCAAGGACCGAAAAACTTGTTCTTCGACTGGTGCAGGATATTCGGGTGGATGTCTAATGGTCTGTATACCTCCGTCGTCATTTTCTTCCTCAACATCATAATCTTTTACGATCAAGCTTTCCGAGCGGGAGGGCAGACGGCCGATATGACGGCTGTCGGTACAGTTATGTTCACGTGCATTATTTGGGCCGTCAATTGCCAAATTGCTCTGTTAACGAGTCATTTCACATGGATACAACACTTCCTAGTTTGGGGTAGTATAGCAACTTGGTATGTATTTCTTTTCGTCTACGGCTGCATATCCCCGAATTTCTCAGAAAACGGATTTAAAATGCTCGTTGAAGTTCTCGCTCCAGCCCCTATTTACTGGATCACAACCCTTTTAGTAACAGTGGCTTGTATTCTCCCGTACCTTGCCCACATTTCTTTCCGGAGATCTTTCAATCCAATGGATCATCACATCATTCGAGAAATCAAGTACTACAAGAAAGATGTCGAGGATCGAAACATGTGGAGTCAGGAGCGGTCAAAAGCACGAGAAAAGACGAAGATTGGGTTCACGGTGAGAGTAGATGCAAAAATCAGGCAGTTGAAAGGGAGATTAACGAAGAAGTATTTATCATTGGCTACACATAATGTAATACCACAAACAGAAACAAAGGATTAATGAGTATATTTCTTTCTTTTTGTTTGTTAATAATATTTTTTTTTCATTCTTGGTATATTTTCTCCCCATATAGTGGGTTAATTAAGGCATCAAAACACATTACGCATTTTTATGTACGATTTCTATGTAAAGATTATTGCAGCTTCTGAAATAGTAGATGCATTTTTTGCCTCGTTCCTCTTGCGCGTAGCGTGGTTGTAATAACCGAATGTCATAAAACTTGGTAGTTACATGTTTGGTCAGAGTTCAACTGACGTCGATCTGTAAGTAAAAAATAATTATACATGTTCGTTAAAAATCACGAACATTGCATATAAATTACTTACATACATACATACATATATACTAGGTGCAAGCAACGTGCAATGCACGTTTGCTTAGTTCATATTTTATTTTTTTGGTTAAGAATAAATTTATTATTAATAAAGATATAATTGTTGATGTATCGAAATTATTTATATGAATTGAGTTCCTTTTGGATGCTTTTTGTTTAGCATATCTTTCTCTTTGTTTTATACGGATCTCTTCCTTTTTCTCTTTTGGTAAATCTCTATATAGGATTCTCTTTGCAGGTTGTTTTCCATGATCTTCAAAAAATAGTTTAATTGTTGATGTATCGAAATTATTTATATGAATTGAGTTCCTTTTGGATGCTTTTTGTTTAGCATATCTTTCTCTTTGTTTTATACGGATCTCTTCCTTTTTGGGTTTTGGTAAATCTCTATATAGGATTCTCTTTGCAGGTTGTTTTCCATGATCTTCAAAAAATAGTTTACAAACTTAAATTTGAAGTTGAATATGCTGTATTGTTCAATTAACTATTCATTTTCATCTGTTCATTTAGATTTATTTTTTTATTTTTATGCATATAACTATTAAGAGTTCTAATTTTTGGGAATTTTGAATTTTTTGAATTTATTTTTTCAAAAATTTTATTTCTTAGTTTTGTTTTTTGAATTTGTCAATTTATTTATTTTTTTGTTTTTTACAATTTTATCTAATAAAATTTTATTTAAATGCTTGTTTCCCACGTTTTAAGTGTTTTTAGCATTTTCACTAAAGAAACTCAAAACATAAAAAATGAGTTTTGAGTTTTATGTTATAAGTTAACATTGTTTTCGAAAACGTTTTTCCAAAAAGTACAATACAAAATGAGTTTTGGGTGTGTTGTAAAACTGAAAATAGCAAACCAAATGCACTCTAATTGATCTAGCATGGTTTGACATTAGAGGTTAATATGAAATTAAATAGGTTCTCGTTCAGTCCAGGCGAAGCTTTCAATAAGGGTGTGTTTGATTCCCCATCTTTTCCATGGAAATGGAAAAAGTTTTCAATTTTCCTACTTTATCAATGTTTGATAGCATAACTTTTCTATGGAATTGCTTTTCCCATTTTTAGTTCACGCGCCAGGTTTTCCACTTTTTGATGAATATGTTTTCTTATGGTTTGGGTGGTTTTACACTTTCCATCTTTTTTTTTTTTGGCAATAGAAAAAGATTCTAGATATAATGATAAAAAAAAAAATTATCAATTTTTATGATAGTTTCCATGCAAAACAAAGTTAAACGAATGATATTTGGTATGTTAATTTTTTTAATTTTTATTATTTTTTATTATTTTTTTTGGAACAAATTTTAGACCAAATAATAGAAAAAATTATCACTTTAATGAACAAATTCTATACAAAAAACATTGTCAAACGGACAAAATTACTTTAAAAAATCAAAATGGTTAATAAAAATGAATATTAATAAGAAGCACTATGAAGTAAAAATGGCATCCAAACGCGCTCTAGATCCTATATGCAAACCCCACTTCCTAATATCTCCGATTTTTTGTTGGCATAATCATGCTATGGCCATTGGGCCAAAATAAGAGTTAACTTATCTTTCACTTTGCCTATTTAATTTTTTTTTACTACAACTGTTGTGACCTTGATTTTACTTGTGATCAATCCTAATATTAATTCCCTGCAATGCTTATAATGGTTCATAGCAATATCCAGCCATGGATTCATGTCTCAATTGAAATGGATGACAGCAGCTTTATTGATTTCATCCATACTAATACTTGGATTGATTCCAAGGTCCAGAACATGCCATGTTTTATCCAATGACTTGGTTGTTGACTAAAATGTAATCAACCCAGCCGGTAGTGTGCCTAATTTCCATAAGGTTTGATCCTCATTCAAATTCTGCCAGTAATGATATTGCTCAGTGCATTTCTCATTTCGCCAAGCATCAAGGTCAAACATATTCACTCCAAAAGCCCAAGCACAAGCTCTGGGATTGAACTTCTCCTTGATGAGAGGGTTAGAAAAGTTCAAATATTCAGCATAACGACGGAAAGACCCAAAGCAAGTATTAACTGCTGCGTTCACCTTTCCGTCCATGTCAATTCTCCACAAGGCAGTTAAATCCTTCTGAACTACAACGTCATCATCTAGAAACAAGATTTTGTGCAGCTTTGGGTACAATACTGGCAAGTAGAACCGAAGGTGATTCAGCATTAATAAGTACTTGGGGTTTCATATGCTCCTAAAGCTTTCACAAACTGCTCTATAGTTATTGGATGTAAAACGGTCATATCTTCAAACCACCATTCTTTTCTTGATGAACTTGGCTTGATTTTGAGTTCATCAGAGTTGAAACGTTCATCTAGAGAAGAGGAAGAAATGAGGAGATTGATGTCTGTTTTCTGCGCAATCTTGGCTTGAAGTGAACATAAGAGCTTTTGGATTAGGCCACTTGAATCAGTATAAGAAAAGAATGATTCATAGCCCTTGAGACAAGTGATAATATCACTCCAAGACCAGTAGAAAATCCTTTGAAGAAAAACCTCAGTCTGATGCAACAGATTGAAATTAGATACATTTTCATTCATTCCAAGAAAATACAACCATTCCAATCCAATTTCGAGATTTCTTATGATCATTTTGCGAACCACCTTCACTTTCAGAACCAAATTTGGGTGTACTGGGAGAAGACGTTCCAGGAGAGCTTGAATCACTCTTATCCTTCCCAATGACAGGATTCCCATTCATCTTTACCCTGATGTTACTTCTAAAAGCCGCCACTTTCCCATGAAGCTGGTTGTTTGATACATATCGTGCCAGTAAGATTAATCTTTACAATGATGTTACTTCTAAAAGCCGGCACTTTCCCATGAAGCTGGTTGTTTGATACATCTAGTTCGGTAAGCCCAGGCAGAGTGGCGAGATCCTCCGGTATAGTGCCAGTAAGATTATTATCACCAAGAATCAATCTCTGCAGCGACTTGAGCGAAGCAAAATCAGGAGAAATTGTACCTATAAGCTCCATATTTTGAAAGTTTACAATGGTTATGTTCTCATTGTTGCAAGTAATCCCAAACCAATCGTTACACGGGAAATCACAATCACCAGGTTCTGGCAACCAAAAACTATTGGTATCTTGTGTCGTATCCACAGAAACAGAGTCTTTAAACTTTGGCATTGGCCCTTGCAAAAAACTATTTGTCAAATTAACAACCTTCAAGGAGTCAAGATTTACCAAAGACAATGGAACATGCCCTGTTAATGAATTATCCCTCAAACTCAAAATCTCCAAATTCTTCAAGCTCGAGAAATCAGGCAATGGACCAGAAAATCCAATCCCATGAAGCCAAACTTCCTTCAAGTATGTCATGTTCTGTATAACACCAATCTCTCCACCAAGTTTCTGCCCATTTAACCACAGAGACTTTATCTGGGACCCTGAAGAACTCGATGGCTACTCCCCTTCCAAGTTATTGAGAGCCAAATGCAAGTTTGTTAAACCAGGAAACTCATCACCTCCTAAAAATGCTGGGATTTTTCCAGTAATATTTGCGGAATTAGCCGATAAATTCTGAAGTGTTGAAGCATTATTAAGGCTTTCCGGAATTTCCCAACCAGAAAATGGATTATTATCAATCTCAACAGATAGCAAAGAAGACATGCCAGTAAAAAAATCAGCAGGAATGAAAGTAAACTGATTGTTACTGAGCATCAACACTTGCAGTGAACTAAACCCCTTCAAGCTTGGTAAAGGTCCAGAAATCTTGTTCCATTGAAGTTCTAATCGCTCAAGCTGAGCGAGAGATGTGAGTTCTTGAGGGAGTGTACCTTGAACATTTTGGTGCCTGATTTGGATCCGAGTGACACGCTTCTCAGCGCAAACCACATGGTTCCACTTGCACGGGCAAGAAGCAATCGAACCTTGGGTCGATCGAATTGGTGAAGACCCAATAGTGGAATAGCAGCGCCAGGTGAGGCGG
>CAIGRO010201746.1:0-14274 GCA_903798355.1 Fraxinus baroniana
GTGAAACATTATGTAAAAAATTCGGTACACCAAGTATAGCCCTATATTAAATAGGGTAGTTTTTGTTTTTGATTTTTTTTTGACTCATTAAAATATTATTTTCGTAATAAGTTCCGTAGTTCGATCCCTTTGTCAACAAAATTAAAACTGTTGTAAAAAAAGGTCTCTATAAAGTCGTAAAATCTCGTGTGCGTCCGATAATCGTCGTCTGCTATTGTCCAAACTCCGTTTCATCAGGTACCATTCTCCTCTCGCCCCAAATCTCTCCCTCTCTCTCTCACTACTCACAAGCAAGTACAATCTGAATGGATAAAAGTCTGAACATCTTTGTATGATCTGAAGTCTGTTTACATTTTTGGTTTGCCTCATTTTACTTGAAGAAAAATAGATCTAGACCTGAAGGGTTGCTCTGCTTTTCTTAGTCTGCTCTGTGGTTGATTCAGTTTGGTTCAACTTAATTGATACCGGTGCAATGGTAACTATTGAAATTATTTCCAGATTTTCAAACAGATGATGATTTTTTTTATCAATCGTGTAATTTGGTAATTGGGCTGTATTTACTGCTTGTCTTTTTAAATTTGGGGTGAAAATCTTTTGTGTTCTTGATTTAGATACAAACTTGTGGTTTTGGTCTATCATACCGAACTGAATCTCAGCTAGATGACGAAATATTGTTTCATCCATTGCATTGCACGATCTAAAGCAACTAGATCCTAAGCAATTTTGATCCATTGCATTGCAAGATCTAAAGCAACTAGACCTAAGCAACTACTACTGATCAATTTTTTAGTCATTGCCAATGAGAACTTCAAGGAAAAATATAGACTAGATAAAGCATTGGCATAGAATTATTGTGGTTGAATCAGGCATGGCTCTTGAGGGAAGTTTTAAACTACTCAGGAAAAAAGTGACCATGTGGCATATGGAAGTAATCTTGCTTTTACTGTAGGATATTACAATGGTTTCTATTTATAGTCCCTTGGATGATATGGTTTACCTGGATGGAATTTATAATTTCAATGAGAATGCCTTTCTGCACATGTTTTGCCGATTAATCTTGAATAGTATTTTTCTGTTAACGTAACGTGGACTAATGTGGAAATTAGGCTATTCTTCTTGCAATTTTCATTTGATTCTCTAGTTATTAGGGTAAGGTAGGAGAATAAGCTTGGGGAATATTTTTCTATCTTTGATTTCCATTTTATATAGTTTTAGGGTTTTGAGATAGAGATGGTTGTTTATGCATTAACAAATTTTTGGGTTCATGCCTCAATATTTCTGTTATACTTGTGTTGTAGTTTACCATTGGCCATGCTCTGAAGGATTGTAGTTTAGATTATAGTTAGACAAGTTGGTCACACACATCCCCACTCCATAATGGGGAGAAATCCTTCTTGTATAAATTAATCTATTTTTAATGCCTAATTAGATCGGGAAAATTCAAATCAAGAACTGAAGTTGGTTGTTTTTTTCTTACTGATGGTAGTGGGAGTAGACTATAGAATAACATCTCATCAATTGTGGCCTCTGGTTTGAACTCTTTCTAAGGTGCATCGAGATCGTAAGTCATGGTAGCTAATGTTGACATCAAGATGTTCATAATGGTGGATATTGATAGGAAAATTAGAGCTCTAGACTGCTTGGTGAAAAATTCCATAATAGAATTGCCCTCCTACTCTCTCTCTCTCTCTCTGAGCTAATTTGATTGGATAAGTGCCCTGTTCCACCTCAGAATTCTCAAATATGAAGATAATTTTAGTTGCAATATCATGTTTTGTCAGAGCACATAACAATTTTTTAGTGTATTATAAATCAATTAGATCTACGTTGAACACGTCAATATATTTGTAAATTTTGTTAAAGGGATGGGCCTAGCCATATCAGGCATGAAGTTAAGGATTAGCGTAACATGTAGAGGAAATCACTAAACTCTAATCAAATCTCATATTGTTTTCCAAATTTTAAGGGGCGTTTTTAAATCATTAGCTTATGTGGGGTTAATTCTAAACCTATTAATGTACTTTTAGTACTGTGAAGTCAAAATCAGTTTAAAGTGGAATCTCTTGCTACTGATCATGTTGTTTGACATTAACGGAGTTCGTATGTTTATAGGCTGCAAGTGTTTAATGTTATTTTCTCAAATATCATGTTATCTAATTAGGTACTTGGTTTTCTCTCTAGTAAGTATTTTGTTTAATTGTTTACTTGTAATTTATCATTACAGCTGCTTCAATATCTTTCGGCATGGCATCCAACAGTGGCCAGAATGGAATTCAACTCTTATTAGCTGCAGAACAAGAAGCTCAGCATATTGTCAATGCTGCTAGAACCGGTGATTCTCTCTCTCACTTTTCGACTTATCACAACTGAAATCACCCCTGGTTACTAGAGAAGTTTATTCTGAATGTGCGCATTTTTCTTTTTAAACTCAGGAAGTTGTTTTCTGGGTCTTTTTTTACTTTTATACTACCGATCATACATCCTACTATGACTTCTGGTCCAATTCCCCTGTTTCTTCTTTTATGCCTATCAAATAGAGAAAGATGTATAAGGAGGACCGAGTTGGAGAGAGAGAATAAAAAAGGTCTTTCTTTTTAACTTTTGTCAAATGGCCTTCTGAAATGCATTAATTCTTAATCAGTCCTCTTCTTCCTCACCTGCCCTGATGCCATCCTAAGTTGCATGGACATGCATGCTGGAGATGACAGACACGCCACACGTTTTTTTCGAAAAATTAGGACACATACATGTCGTGGACACGTCCTTTTAAATATATTAAAATTTCGAATTCATATATCATATCCTTATTTTTATAATTTTTAATATAGAACACCGCACATAGCATTCGAACACTTGCTCGAGGGGTGTTTTTAAAGTATCACTTTAATGTCAATAATTTAAATGTTAAATAAAAAATGGGATAAGGTCATGTGGCTTGTTGTTGGATACATGTCCCTAAATGTCAGGGTATGACACGATATGATACGACTTGTGTTGGACACAGACATGTCGTCCTAGTATGAGTGCCCATGCATCATCTATGAAGGCACTGGCATCCCAACCCCTTTGCATCTCCACCCACCCATTGTCCCCATATCTCCTTCCCCTTTACCCCCTTCCTATCATCCCTTCTCTTTCCCTCCCCTCGACCTTTGCCCCCTTGTACCCCGCATTTCTCGGGAGCTTCTTGAGAGTCTCCAGAGTAACTTGGTGAATGGTGACGGGGTGAGGGGACAGTGAAGGGGGCAGGGCATTTGGGAGGTTAACTATTTGTTTTTGTAACGTCATATATTACTAGTGGAGAAAGAAAAATGAACACAGTAGATGGTAAAGCAAATTCAACATGAAGTTTGTAGAACTTTTCTATCAATATTTCGACTTTTTCTGAGAAATGTTCAATTAATTAAAAATTATTTTTAGTTTACGTTCCAAAATTAACAAATTGGGACTTTCCATGTCCTTTATATGTTGAGGACATGTTCCTCGCATGTTAGAATTATGAAGCCTACAACAATATAGGACATGCTTTGGTGAATACTGCCCTAAGGAGTGTCCCTAAAGTATCATTCAAGTTTCTGAAATTTAAATATATATGAAAAATAGGACATGTTCATGGCATGTTACAACCGTCTCCTAAACTGTTCGAGTGTCGATGTTTAACGCTACACGATACGTGTCGGACATGGACACACCACCGCATTAGAAGGCTCAATCAGATACTTTTATAGCATTATTCTTAAATCACATCTGTCACCAGCTGAAAATACCACTGTCATGTTGTCACTATGACACAACTAAACAGATGAGGTGATGAATAAAGTCAACCAGTCATATAGTGACCTATTTTAGGAGGCCAAACTCGAGCATCTTATGATCTGCATTGATTTCTCTGTCTCAAGGGGAAAGGATTTCCTGTATTTTTCAATGATTTCCCGTGCTGGGTTTTAAAGCCCTGAATTTGGACGCGAAAACCAGAAATTTTGAGGTTCCTTTGGGTTTACTTGTTCAAATGCTAGCAATAATTAATGAAGGGATTAATTAGTATGAGGATTGTCATGGATCTAATGAGATTGATTTTATTCTGGCTATATTGGAAGAGATTATTACAGTAGAAGTGATTATTCTGGGTCCCACTTAGTTTGCTTTGGTTAATTTTCTACAGTTTTTTCAGATCAAAGAAAGAAGCTGCAAAACCTACCCGCTTATATTAAATTTCACCTGAAACAACATGGCAAGTTAAATCTGGACATTCAAAACCAGATGGCAGGAGTATCTTCCATAGATTATCTATTGATTTTAAACGTTTCATTTAGAGTAGACATTGTCGAGCTTCCATGTATTATGCTGCTTCATTTTCATCCCTAATCATGCAAAGTAACTGCATGGAATGAACTCAAGCAGCTAGAGATTCACTTTATCTTTGCCTTTCATCTGCAGCAAAACAGGCACGACTTAAGCAGGCTAAAGAAGAGGCCGAGAAGGAGATTGCTGAATTCCGTGCTCAAATGGAAGCCGAGTTTCAGAGGAAGGTTGCAGAGGTAAAATCTTTAATGAAAGGCCAAATTGCACAGCTTTCCCCAATTTATACTCCTATTGCGCACAACTAATCCCAAAAATCTGCTAAGCTTGTGAAAAGACATATTTGCTTATAAGTTTAATTAAGCAAAAAATGTATATATAAAAAAAATAGTCGCCTTCCCATCTTTGCAAACTAAGAGAGTGAGAATTTATCAGGTTGAACTTTCGAATTTCTGATATCAACTCAAATTATTTAATTGAGTGAGAATTTTCTGCATCCTCCTTTGAGTAAATCCTGATTTTCATACTGCATTAAACAGAGTAGTGGAGACTCGGGTGCTAATGTAAAGCGCCTTGAACAAGAAACAGAGGCGAAGATTCATCACCTAAACGCTGAGGCCTCAAGAATTTCCCATGATGTTGTCCAAATGCTTCTGAGGCATGTGACCACCGTTAAAAACTAAGATCTTGGTGGTAAGGTGAGTTGGAACGAAGTGCTCTCTTTTCTTTTATTCCTTCAAGATTGTTATTTGGAAACTTTTCGTGGTTGAACAATTGTGTATTTTAGCATATTTACGTTATATGTATTGTTGAATCTTGGCCCTTCATTTTCTATTATTCTTTCTGGTATCAAAGAGATGGGAAAGTAATTATGTGTTATTATCAAACTCTGAGTAAAATAGAGTTTCTTTATGAGATATTCAGACAGTATTTGTTTATTTATAGCGTAGAAGTTTAAGTTGTTATAAAGTGAAATATTTATCTATATAGAAGATCTTGAGGAAGCATGGGCATTTGAGGAGGGGGTGGGTGGGGAGTGGGGGGTGTTATTAAAGAGCTTTTAAGCACTCCCAAACACGCACCAAGTCCTTAACTTTACTATAAGCAAAATTCTAGGGTAAATTACACTATTGACCCTCGAATTATTGATCTATTACAAGTTGATCCCTCATCTTTAAATCAAGTATATTCTTAACCTTTTATTATAATTGTCCAATCAATCCCTAGTAACATAAATCATTCAAATATTTATTAATCGTCTCATGCTCTCACATTTCCAATTTCACAAAGTTCGATTTTAGTTCAGACTTGGTTTATATCTAAAATTTTAAAGTAAATGGACAATTTAATGCAAATTCAAGTCATTTTTATTGAAGACTAAATGCAATATTATAATAGATTAAAGAACAAATTATTATTTTCAAAGGTTGAAGATTAGTTTGTGATGGAGCAACAAGTTGGGACCAATAATGCAATATTGCCATTATTCCCCCTTCTAAAACCTTGGACATAATCCATTGTGACATTGACCCACGTAAGCATTTGCAACTGGGCCCCACTTCTTCTAGACCACCTTCGGCCCCACCACCACTTGCAATCTCATCACTCGTCAGCTCATAGTCTTCTTAGACCACTACATCACCAAAATTCTACTTACAATTAGGTATGTATTTTAATCATTGTAAGTGAAGAATCACATTTTATGGATTATTCTGTTGTAATTGAATAGAATTTTAAGCACTGATTACTTTTCTATACAATAAAGTCCGTCGTAAAGTAATTAGTAAATTACGCTACAAGACTCCATCATTGTTTTGTAAGAGTAAAAGAGAGATTGGACCAAGTTGCCGTCCAATCAAGAACTCTTGAGTCGTAGAATTGAATTATACCTATAATGACTAAAGATTTCTTGACTATTCGAGTCCTTCCAAGAGACATAGGCTGACCTTATAGGTCGTGTTGGGTTATGATAGTTTTATGAATAATGATCAAAACGGAATGAAGAGTTTTGCTAATTGAAATGTTAAGGATGAATTATGGTCAAAAATTGATCGAGGGTAAATTTATTACGTTTCGTAAAGGTTGAGGACAAAAAATGCAAAACTTTCCTTTATTCTATTCCTAGTAAACTAGACACTAGAAAAAGCAGAAATGATAAACTTAAAATGAAACAAACAAAAATCAGATTTTGTTACGTTTTCATTTTTTTTTTTGGAAGTATTATTTTTTTGAAGTGTAATTGGTTTTTATTCATATATAAGCAAAAACAAAAACAGTTGCTCTGCAAAAATTGGAGTAAAATGTTTCCTTATTCACTCAACTTATAGTTGGTCACGATTTATTCAACAAACTTCAAATTGTTTCTCCGTGGTCACTCATTTTAGAGACATTGCGCCCCTTCCATCATTCGTCCAAATGTGAGACGAAAAATTCATGTGGCGTGTTAGGTCGTTAAAAAATGACAACTCAACAAAATATTATGTTTCATTGCTCACGTAAATTACGTAATGGTCACGGTTTACTCACCAGTTTAAAAAATTACTTTTCAATGATAATTCATCTTTGAGAAGTTGCACTCCATCCATCATCCGCTATCCGCCGATTTCAAAGTTCTGTAGATTATGTCTTTTTCTTGTTTGACAAAGTTTTTCGATTATAGCAACCTGTTTATAATAAGACAAAGGGTATATAAACATTTTCTGTTGACTTTCTTCGAAATTTAAATACGAGAGATGGTATAACGTAAAAACCGTTGTCTTTCTTGACATAAAAATATTAGACTGTATTTGCATGACATAAGTACAACAACAAGAAGTGGCAATAAAAAGTGTGTAAACTATAAAAACTAGTCAAAATGGATTCTTGCACTATCACATCCGCACAATAATTCTACAACGAAGAGTGCTTGAGGTACAGATGGGGGGTTCACAGGCCCCCCACAGATTCCTCACAATAGGGCCGGTGGGTGGGACTTTTTTGCCATTTTTTATTATAATGAGGGATCACTCATGTGAGTATTGGTAAACAATCTGTAAACCATTTGTATGTACATTAAGAATTACTCTTCTACAAAAGACAAATCTTATTGAGAAATGATTAAACTAATTGTACTCATTTGGTATACATTAAGGTTGACACTCCACATGTTGTCGAAATCAAAATCATTGATTGTTTAAAGTGTTTTTAAAATTAATGTGTAAAAATCTACAACCTTACGGCAATGTCAAACTTAATGTCAACAAAAATGTATACGTAGCATAATTAATTAAAAAATAGTTTCAGGTACAATCGTTACCGTTTTCACCATCCAATAATCAATTTGGGCCTGAGATAAGAATAATCAGTTACGCAAAGATGCGATCAATACCCCAAAACAACTAGGGATATTAATGTTAATAAAACATTACCTCTAAACATGAGAAAAGACTAAATATTCCCTAAATATTAAAATTTAACTGTTCATTTCATTTCTTAACTCATATACAAATTATTTCTCTTACACTTCCTAAATTCTCTTCTTCCTACTGTAGATTTAGAGATGGCAACGAAGCGGACGAGGCATATGGAGGTGCAATCCCTTAGCGCATTTACTGTTTTATTTATTTATTTATTTGCTTGGATCAACTCCACACCATATTCGAGGTACAAATTTATTATAAACACATTAATATGATTGAAAAATGTTTTCGACCAAGAAAAAAACCCGATCTACAAAACCCTGAATTTGACGAATGATCGATGTAGTGTAACGTTTAAAAGATGAACAATCATTGAGAAGCAATTTAAAGTCTGTAAACTATGACCATAATATACATTGGGTGAGTAATGAAATATTATAATGACAGTTCGGTTGAGTTGTCTTTTTTAAACAACTGTAACATGTAACATAGGTTTTGCATCCAATACATTAGCTACGATGTAAGCGAAATGTGACGTACGATGAATGGAGTGACTAATTAATGAAAAGCATTTTAAAGTTCATTTAGGAAATTGTGACCGCGTAAATTGGGCGAGAAGTGAAACATTTTACTCGTAAAACTAGTCGTTGCCTGCCTTGCGTCACGTCCTTCGACT
Organism: Fraxinus baroniana; assembly: GCA_903798355.1. Lineage (NCBI taxonomy): Eukaryota > Viridiplantae > Streptophyta > Magnoliopsida > Lamiales > Oleaceae > Fraxinus > Fraxinus baroniana. Next base: position 8,374 of record CAIGRO010201746.1, read on the forward strand.
TCTTCTTTGCCAAACTTTTTCTTCCCATTGAATCCCTTCTCTGATAGAGAAAGAGTCGGGGGTTTTAGAGAGAGAAACGGATTTGGGACGCCGTGGCTGTTACGTTTATCTGCGTTAATTGAAATTTCAGAGAAATGGCGGGTGTCAACAATGAAAATCATCCTGAAATGCAAGAACCCAGTATTGATACAGATAAACTGAGCTACGAGATTTTTTCAATATTAGAGAGCAAGTTTTTGTTTGGTTACGATGACCAGAAACTTTGGGTTCCCAAACAAATTGTTCCTGCAAGTGAACAACCCAAAAATGATGTTGTATTCACCGCCTCATTTGACGACGACGGCGTTCAAGCGGCCAAAAATCAGAGAGGAAAAATCTGCATTTTGAGCATTGATGGTGGTGGAATGAGAAGCATCATATCGGGCAAAGCATTGGCGTATCTGGAAACTGCTTTAAAGAATAAGTCTGGAAATCCAGACGCCAGAATCGCCGATTACTTTGACGTTGCCGCCGGGACCGGCGTCGGTGGAATTTTCACAGCGATGCTCTTTGCCACCAACGATCGGAATCGACCGGTTTTTCACGCCGATGAAACGTGGAAATTCCTCGCTGCGGAGGGGAAAAAAATCTATCGCTCCTCAAAATCAAATCATCCTAAGGCTAATTTCTTCAAGCGAGCCTTTAATAAAAAAGCCGGCAGTGATAACGCCGCCACCGGTTTAGAGAAGGCGATGAAGGCGGCTTTCAAAGATGAAAAAACCGGCCGGAATTTAACGCTAAAGGACACATTAAAACCGGTTTTAATTCCGTGCTACGATCTTTCTAGTACAGCGCCGTTTTTGTTTTCCCGAGCCGACGCTCTGGAATCGGACGGCTACGATTTTAAGCTGTGGGAAGTCTGTCTAGCCACGTCAGCGGAGCCGGGCGTGTTCGACCCGGTTTGCATGGAGTCAGTTGACGGGTCGACCCGCTGTGTGGCGGTGGACGGCGGGTTGGCGATGAACAATCCGACGGCGGCGGCTATTACGCATGTGCTGCATAACAAACAAGAGTTTCCCTTTGTGAGAGGAGTCGAGGACATTTTGGTACTTTCACTCGGTTCGTGTGGGCAGCTATTGGAAGGGAGCTTTGACTTCGACCAAGTCAAGAAATGGAAGGCCAAGGATTGGGCTCGGCCCTTGGCTAGGATTTCGGGTGATAGTTCGGCCGAGCTGGTTGACCATACCGTGGCTATGGCATTCGGCCACAGCCGGAGTGGTAATTATGTTCGAATCCAGGTAAATAGTATTTTAATCTACAAGTTAAATTTTTTATATTTCCTATATTGACAGTTGTTCAATTTGGAGTTTTTTTGCTTCCAAATTTGGAGATAAAGTGCTTTAAATGCTAAGTATTTTGTTTTATGTCAATGGAGTTTTGGAAGTTTTTGGGTACAATTTGCATAGGGACGGGGGCAGGAATGGGTATGGACTAATTTCAGTAGGTAGACGATAAGAGCAACGTTGTAATTGCCAAATGCCAACCCAAAATGCTCTGTTCGACATTGACATAAGTTATCAAGACAGTATCTCTATGTTGATGAAGATTTTTGTTTTATTCTCTTTCAAATTAAACCACATGTTTGCTCGACTAACTGAATCTTTTTCCATTGTTCCGTTTGGTTGCTTTGTCAATTTGATATACGTGAGAAAGAAGGGTTAAAATTTATGTAGGTTATGAATCTTGACAGTTTTCCAACATGGGGGAATGTTTTTGGAATCCTTTTTCAAGACTATCAATTGATAATAGCTACTTTAAAGTGAGACACATGATTCTACTTGCACGGGAATGGACCAGAAAGTGGTCTCTGATTTTGCCATTCTTGTTTCTTGACTAAACTTGTTTCGTGTCAACTACATCAACTTTTTTTTGCCACTCCCTTGTATATTTTCTCTTGAACAGTCTATAATGATAAAAATTCTGTATCTATAGGCCTGGCCTCCTCTGGGTGGAAGTCCCAGCGGAAGTTGCAGTGAGATCACGTATTTCATTTTTGGCTAATCTTCAACAAAATAATTTAAAACTCCCCTATAAATTCGGTAGAGCAAATGATTAACAAGAATCCTGTTGGATCATGTTAAAAGGAATATTTAATTGAATCCTGCTTTTTTTTTTTCATCAAATACTGAGGTGGGAAACTGTGTTTTTAAAAGATTGCATAAAATTGTATTTTCCCATTCTTCTGTTTTGTATATAGATTATCAATGCATATTGACATACACACCAATGGCAGGCAAATGGATTAAGTTTTGGCCGTTGTGGGGCGAATGTCGACACAGATCCCAGTCCTAGCAATGTAAACATGCTAGCTGGAATAGCTGATGAAATGCTTAAACAGAAGAATGTAGAATCCGTTCTCTTTAGTGGTAAGAAGATAGGAGAACAGAGCAATCATGAGAAACTCGACTTATTTGCTGAACAACTTGTGCTCGAGCAACAGAGGAGGAGTTGCCGAATAGCTCCCACTGTTGCATTCAAGCAAGCTCCCTCAAGATCTTCTTAAACAACTCCCAGTAGCAACAAAGTAGGAAAAATAATGTGAGTATTCTTCTTTTGACTACTTCGATTTTCATTTTCTTGTCAGTTGAGCATGTTGATATCGAACAAACTGTTATGAATTAAGATCTAATTATAATAAATCCTTTGTATACTAGGAATATTAGGTTGATATGCGGTTGAAGAGAGATGTTTATGGTATGACTAAGTTCAGCACAATCCATGGACTCCATGCATCTTCCTCATAATTGGTACCATAATGTTATGCATTCTATCTTTTCATTGTATTACATATATATTGTGTGAATCCTAATCACGGGAAGATATTGTTGTTGTCCACATCTATGTTCAATCTTTTCCCTGTAATACATATATATTTTGTGATATTGTTGTTATCCATATCTACATACCAGCCCGAGCCCAATGGGCTCAGTCTTGTCGCTTTCTACCCGGGGATATCCAAGTTCATAACTAAGGGTGGTTGTTGCATTAGTTCTATATTTCTATTTGAAAGTTTTTCCACCGAGACTGACTCTTGGAGGTGAGAGAGGGTATATTTGTCATTTGGGCAAGTAGGGTAGAGTTGAAATGGATGTGGGATGAGGGGAAAATGGCATATTTGTCATTGGTCTAAGTAGGGTAGACTTGATTCATTTGTGGGGTTGGGCTCTCGGGGGTAGGGGCTACGGAGTCCTTTTTAGGTCTTTTAGGAGTGGGAGCAAATCTAATTGTTGTGGGTTCCTGGACTAGAGACACATCAATGGTGAATCATGCGGTTTCAGACTTTCAGTGTTGGATAAAAGGGCACTCTTTTGCTGTTCCAGTTTTCTCATGGCATTATTTCTATCTTTTACTTTATGCATTAGACAAATAATTCATGTTTCCTCTTTACCACTGTCATTAATATTTTGTAGTATTTCATAATATTGTTCATCTAAAAAGAAAATTGATCTATGAAAAATATCAATTTCTGTGATACTATCAAGAAAGAATCTACTGTGACAATTATTCTTTTTTGTCCATTCTTGATGGGGTCTATTAATGTTTCTTGTCTGAAATTTTCTTGGGGTGCTCAATGCAAAAAAAGACATAAAATTCTTGAATTGGAATCCTAGGATGATTAATCATTCTTAACATAATTACTCTTCGTTTTTTAGAAGTTGGAGAATCCGAAAATGTAACAGCAGACAGTATGTCCTAACACAAGATTGAGTAAAGCAAAATAGTATGCTTTATGGTTTTGCATGTTGTGCTTTTTTGCTGTACTGTTTATAGATTAGATTTGCACTAGGAAAGCAAAGTGTTATTTCCTTTTTCTGCTTTATAAGTTTTGTGGATAATAATTAAATAGATAAATTTGTGTATTTAGAATAATTTAAACTTTTGGATGAGCTGTCTCAACATAGTATCAAAACATGCGAATGTTCTAGTTTTGATGGCACTTGTGAAAATACGCATGTGATGGAAAACTAACTTTGACTTGCACATGTTGGGATGTGTAGAAGAAAGGGGCTATGACTATATGGGATGTAGTATTTATTGTACCGAACGAGGTAACAGACTTAATAATCCATATTTTCACATCGTTTTTCTTATTTAATATTATCTGACTATTGTCTAATACTATCTTTTAGTGTGAAACTTTGATTTAACATAAACTCGTGCATTTTTCACAGCATTGCTCCCCATTTAATGTATTTGTATCTTCAAAACACAGGTAAATCATGCAAGAAGTTGAAAAATAAAAATTAAAGGAATGGCTGAAGAAAGGCATGTCAGCAGGTTTTACTTTCGAGAAAAAAACAGAAGATAGGAGGAAAAGTGGTGAGCAGGGACTTGAGTGAAAAGGACATTTAACTGTAAAATAGTGTAATCTTTGTGGGATTCTTTGCCTGCCAATGACCAGGCATGGTTGGTGGTAGCCACCACAGTATCAAGGACAAAGAAACATAATCATGCCGCATTACATACTTGGTCCACATTCATTTTCACATCTCTCTCATATGGGGTGGGGTCCGCAATTTTAAAAATAGCGAGCTCCATCCCCTATGTCAGAGGGATGTGAAACTAAATGTACATCAATGTACGTTTAGCATTTTTGAATCATGTATAATATTAATATTTCTTGATTTCAACGTAAAATTTGGTTATGGTAATGTTTTAAAATTAATGCCGGCATGCTAAAGATGTAGTTGCTGTAGATCTTTGAGTACTTTTATTGGTGAAAGTGTTGACGGATTTCAAATTTATTGATGACTATTTAAATTGATACACATTACATTTGTCTAATTGTTTGAGCTTTTCAGATGAGATAGTAAAATTATTATTAACTCGAAAGATTTTAGTTTCAAGTTTCGTCTTCATGCATCTATGAAATTTTTTTTGTTCATGTTAGACTTTGATTTTATATACATCGTCTTTCATTTGATGTACATGTGACTAAGCATGATGAAGACATAAATGGTTAAACATAAGTTATCAACATAAGTTTTTAGATATAAACATTACATTTCTATAATATAGTTTTTAACTTAATCAATGTTTGGTGGTGATTAAAATCAGATTTTTAATATATTTTGATAAAAACTAATGAAACGTGTAGTTGAAAGGTTGTGAGTCTGATGAAATATGTAGTTAAAATTAATTGTTTACTTTGACTTAAAATTTGAATTTTAATCTCTACCAAACAGAGCTTAGAGTGAAAAAAGTAAGTTTTACTAATTAATTGTTGGTGTTGAAGTCTCTAAAACTTTTAGGAAGAGATTGAGAATGGTCTCTTTTTCAATATGATGACCATATATTTATTGAATCATAGATTGGACCAAAATGTAGACATTTTGTGGACAGTACATGTTTGGTTTAGATTAAAATCATACTTCATTAGTCTTATTTATATAGATTCATTTTTTTTTTTATTTTTTTGTCCCAATTATATAGTTTTGTTTCTTTATTAAAAATATTTTATTTTGTTCATTTACTATTATACCCTTATTTTTTACTACTATCAATAATAATTTGCTACTAGTTATTGATAATTAAATGAGAGTAAAATATGAATGTTTTTGGTAAAACTTGAATTTGAATGTTTTTTGGTAAAACTTGCTTTTCCAATAACATTAAATAAGATTTCTTGTGAAAAACGATACAAAACAATATAAATGGGACAGAGGGAGTAATAAAATTTCAAGTCTAGTTGACAAGTCAATCATATATTTCATCAACATTTATCAAAATTTACTAAACATGTACTCCCTCCGTCCCAAAAAGATAGTCCTATAGTTATTTTCACACGGATTAAGAAATGGTAGTTAGTATAGTTAGAGTATTAAATTTTACTATATTTTTCCATCTATACCCTTTGTCCCT
>CAIGRO010201751.1:0-10455 GCA_903798355.1 Fraxinus baroniana
ATGTCAAATGCAGTATGTGCATTGCAAAAAATTAGGGATTAAGTTGAATTTGGTTTGAATGCAAAGACAAACAAGACTTTAGATGCATAATTTGAAAAAGGGGGAAATTGAAAAACATATCGTCAAATTAAAAATTTATTAATTTGTATTAGTAACCAAAGAATTTTATCATTTAAGCGAAATTATTAATTTATCAAAGTTTTTCCTACTTAGGTTGCTGCAAGTTCGTGTGTCAAACTTAGTATGTCAAGCCTTTTGTAGGATCGTTAACGTTTGGTATCTCAACGCATTTGACACTTATTTGAACAGAAACATGATAATTTTTTTTAATTTGTATCAAAAAAGCTACTTTTTGATCAAATATTTATCCTGTCTTCCCTTGGCTATTTAAGAATCAAGATTCATCTACATCCACCTCGTGTATACAAGAACAAGTCAAATCTGATTGTCATCTACGGATAGGCGATAGCATTTCCAGGGGCGGCTTCACCGTATAAGCCAGAAAAATATTAACCCAAAAGAGTAATTATTAGGCCATCTTAATTATTCTAAATATAGTAGTATTAACGTCCGGCGCCCAATTCTTCTCGTTCTTGTTTTCACGCCATTTCCATTAGTATTGCTGTTATTGTCAGATTATTGCCCATTCCTCGTTTTCACCTTTTTCTTGTCTTCCTTCACTCTCTGTTATAGTCTTAGCCTTTTGTCATCTCTTAATTGAGTTCAAGATTGGATCTTTTACTGATCGCTCACCTGCTCCTAATATAAATCAAGAAATTGTTCATGAAGGGGTCCAACCAATTGCTTCTCTAAATCAATTTTATCACTGCACAGCAAGACATACAATCTGTTTGGTTCCAGATAATACAGAGAAACCACTATCCTCTCAGACTAACTTGAAACAACAAGAACCCATACTACTAATATTAGTGTAAGAAAATTACATGAAATGGCATCAGTGTTTTTGTACCATGTGGTGGGGGATCTGACGGTGGGAAAACCTGAGCTGGTTGAGTTTGCAGAGACAGAAACAGTGGAGGCTGCCATTCGGGCCATAGGGGAATCCTCGGAAGGAGGAATTCCAGTGTGGAACAAGAGATCACAGAAGAGTGTGATTGAGAATGCAGAAACGAGGCAGCAGAGGTTTGTGGGCATCTTGAATTCCCTTGATATTGTGGCATTCTTGGCCAGAGAGGAGTGTCTGGCCGATCAGGCTAAGGCCATCAAGACACCAGTTTCCGAGGTCGTAATTCACAACAATTCTGCGCTAAAGGTGGTTGATCCTGGCACAAGGTTCGCTTTCTTACTTTAACATGTGGTACCTTCTCAGTTTCTTGTCAGTAGTTTGAATGTTCTGGGATTTTTAAATAATCTGAGTGATTTTTCATTTGTTATTCTTGGTATTATACATGAAAATTTCTCATAGGTGACTTCAGCTTTCTTTGAAGCTTGGATTTAGAGGTGTCAAAGGACCAATGACAGAAATACCAATATAATTACGTTCAAAACTCTTGTGGAATGCGTTCAGATTAAGAATGAATGACACAATCTCCATAGAAAAAATAATGATTGCGAATGACGTAAGAGGTGTAGAATTTGAGAGTTATCCATATAAATGCTCATAACTTCACTGTCAACTTTTCTTATTAACTAACCAAGAAAAATGGGGTTTTTCAGAACCTTCACTCTTTACCTTCTTATTTTCAAGGTTCTAGGTGAAGTCTAGAGTAACAGAATTAGTTATGATACTGTAATAATATAAAATGCATTTGCTTATTAGCAGGGATGTAGAACCTTATCTCGATCTATTATGATCTATTGTGAAGAAGCCATTATATTATATAAAGTCATGACTTGATATACTTGCAAAATTAGTAGCTCTCTCTAACCATATAACGGAAATAGAGGTGAATTAGTTGAACTTTAAATGCCAATTAACAGCTATTATTTTACGAGAATTTACTGTTTTTGTAGCAGACATTGTTCACCGTGGGTCAAATCTTCTCGAAGTTGGCAAAAGGAAATTTTATTCCTTCTCCCTCTTTTTCTATATGTATAAGTGTCTCTTTTTGTCTCTCCCAGACGCAATAAGATTTTTGTCTCATTCGCTAGTCAGGCTTCTCATTTGCTTTATTATTTTGGGCATTTGGACTGCACACAACTAAGTAGAAGTATTCAAATGTTGAAACAGTGAAGTGAGAGGGACATTAGTAATTGCAAAAACATGACTTTAAAAATATGACATTTTTCCCCTTTTATTTATTTTTCATTTCTGCAAAATTTGGGAACTATTTTAATTCTTAGTTATGTTGGAGAGTAATTGCAGTATGCAAGTTTCTTTCTCAACCTCTGAGGAAAATTCCGAGTATAAAGTGAATCAAAGTCATGCAGATCAACCCTTTGACAACTAATGGTGAATCCTTGAGATCTTACACAGTGGCTTAAGGCCGTTCCTCTATGAAATCATAATGCAACAGATTCATGGAAAATCGGTGGGCCATATTGAGGGAGACATATATTTAGACTCTGCTGGACTTGAAAGTGAATTTCATTTTCAAGAAATTGACCTGAAATATTATAAAAATAAATTTGGACCGTATATACTATTATAGCAGCGACCAGTTTGATAGATTTATCGAGCAATCAGTTTTGACATTGTGCCATTGGTGGCAAAATCTTATGTGGTTCCTGAATCTGTTACCTCAAAGCAGTAACTAGTTATTACATTTTATGATAGAATCATTACTTGCCTACAATATATGTCAAACCGACTGTCATATAATATCCATTCTATGCTTAAACAAGGGTCTAGAATAGTTTTTCAGTTCTCAAGCTCAAAAGCTTTTGACCCACTGACAAAATTGCTGCCGAAGGTGGAATGCCAATTTAATCATACTTCACAAAGATTTCATGTAAGGTTGAAACCAATGCTTAGTCAACAGTGAAACATGCCAACTTAGTCATAAAGGGGATGTTTGGTAAAACCTGTTCAACCCTGTTAGAGATTGGGTCATAGAAAAAACTTCAGCACATGGCATGCATAATATTACTCTTTTTCTAGTTTAAATTTGAAAATACTAAGAAAGTCAAAAAAATAAGGAATGCATAAGCAGATTTGGGCTGAGTTGTCTGTGAATGTGTGTGTGTGTGTGTGTACCTTAGTGGAGAAGTCAGAGAGCTATTAGCAATTTCTGGCTCTCAATAAATACTAGGCAATGGAGATGTGAATCGTATGCCCCTCTACTACTCGGCCTCAGAAGCTGATGCAGGACAGAAATTAAGTTTTAGTTAAAGGATTTGCTAACAAGCTACTTGAGTGCCACTGCTCTTAGGAATCATGCTATCCCTATGTCTTCCTAGATGTGTTATTTAATTAGTTTGTATTCTGATTTGTTTTAGGGTTCACTTCATTAGATCGTTACTTTTTTATCCACTAGATTTTTTATTTTTTTTTTTATTAAGACTGGGATTTGCAGATATTAGGCTTAGGAACTTATAAGTTGTAGTTATTTCTGTTATATTCGAATTTCATGTATCAGTTATGTTAAACTGCATAAAGTTCGCCATCCATTGCATGCTGCTTTTTTTACCCTTTGTTCTCTTCCTAGGACAGTAGTTTCCCTCTTCCTTCAAGAACAAAGTTCTGATTGTTCTCATTAGCCTTTAGGATTATTTTATGAAATGCTGTCATAATAGCAATATTTTAGGGGCTAATATGGATGGTTTAATTGGCTAGTATATTCTCATGAACACGCATTTAGAGATGAGTTATAGTTGTAATCAAGGTATATCCTCTCATCCACAAGGTGGTACACCAAGAGTTTAGATTCACATGTCTACCAATGAAGAAAGGGAAAATTGCAAGAGGTTAGTGTCAGAGTTGAAGACTAATTGAAATGTTGCTAACCTTTTACAGTCAAGTAGAAGGTTCGTGACATTTGATCACTCAAAAAGGTGCTCGTTCCAGTTAATCAGGCCTTCCGTTTTCAAATTTTAGTGTAAATCAATGAACTTAATTACCAGGTTTTCATAAATTTCTTGAAGACATTTCTTGTCATCTATAGACTGTGGAGATTTTAGGTTTCAGCGTTGAGGGTTTTGAGAGGAAAATTTTTAAGCCTAGCATCATGGTTTTTTTGTTCTCTTTGTAGGTTGTTCAAAGACTAGAAATTGGTGGGTTTGGTAAAGCTTAAGGTATTTTCCTACAACACTTGGAGGGTTTGATGAGTTGAAAATTCTATATGATTCTTCATATTTTTCATAAAGCGAAAAACTCTGATAATCGTAAATTTTTCTCCCATCTTTTTATTTCTTTTAGTCTCTTTTTATTTTTATTTATTATTTTTTTTCTCTCTGAACAAGGATCATGTGGGAAAATTAAAGGTAATTGGTCTCAATTCCCAACAATTTTACGTTTCAGCGTTGACTCAATGATTGCAAGAAGAAAAGAAGAAAAGGAGAAAAGGAGAATGCATATCTAACAGATTTCAAGTATCTTTTCTTCAATAGTTGCTGGCTGTCAAAATATTTTTAGAGGTTTTATTGGTTTCTTCCAAACTGGTGATTTAGTTTAACCACTTATATGTTGTCCTTATGCATAGTGTGCACACGTGTCCATATTATTTTCTTTCCAATCCGTTCTTTGCATCTCCATTCTTTCCTTCTTGTCCTTCGTGGAAGGAAGTTTTTTGCACCAGCACCCCCTTTGAGAAGTTAGGATCTGTCTCACTCTGGTTTGTGGGGGAGGATTTTAGTGTTGGTATAGATGTTTCAGGGTCTGGACTTGACAAGAATGATTGAAGTATATTTATATGGTAAATTTGAAAGAAGAAGCTAGATACAGTAAGAAATAAGTTGCGAGCTCAGATCTCATAGGCATAGCAACCAAAGTTGGTAACGTTTTATGGTGGATTGAATAATATCATGTAGTGGAAAATCTCTGGGGTACTATGATTAACGCTCTGACAACTTCTGTTTGGAAAGTATAACTTTTATCTGGAAAACAAATGAAGACTCATAAGACCTTTTGTAAAAACTAAGGTTCTTGACTGGTACCTACCAAAAATCATGTCCAACAAAATAAAAGATGCTCCAGAAACCTAAAAAGTGTATGTGCACCTTCCATGGTTTAAAAAATCCCTTCGGCAGGCACTTCAGGAAGAGCATTAATGAGGCGTACACTTCTACTGATTGAAATTGAATTGGCCCTGATTATAAAAGGTTTAGAGACAACCTTCTTGAAATTGTACTGACCTTCTTCTGTAAATCTACTTGTCTGAAGTTTTCTTCATTGACTGATGGGGGGTCCACTTGCAGGAAGAGTTTTGAGCTCTTTTTTTTTTTTTTCGTTTTGTTAACTTTGTACGTACTCTCTCTCTCTCCCTTCCTCTCCTTCTCTCTCTCAGAAAAGGTGTTGGTTGAGTGCTATAAATATTGTTGATTTGAGTCTCCGATGGTTTTGGCTAGGGAGTAAAACTGAACTTTACTAAATTTTGTTTTGTTTCAGAGAAAATGTGTGTGTTGGGGAGACAACCTTTTGAAATTGTATTGACCTTCTTCTATAAACCTACTTGTCTAAAGTTTTGACTGATGGGGGTCCACTTGCAGGAAGAGTTTTAAGCATTTTTTTTCCTTTTTGTTAATTTTGTATATGCTCCCCCTCCCTCTCTCTCAGAAAAGGGGTTGGTTGAGTGCTACAAATATTGTTGATTTGAGTCTCCGATGGTTTTGGCTAGGGAGTAAAACTGAACTTTACTAAATTTTGTTTTGTTTTAGAGAAAATGTGTGTGTTGGGGTGGGGCTGGGACAAATGAGAAAATTTCGTAGATTCTTTCTATATCTATTGAGATTTTATTGCAATTTCTTTCTTTGCCCTGTTCTGTTATTTTACTTAGATCCTACATGGTGAAGGATCATTCAAAAAGTAATTGTTGGGATGGTGCAATGATGTTAAAAACAATGCATCTTGATTACTAGAAAAACAGAAAACATGCGTAAAGGGCTTGCCATCATCTGTAAAGAAGCTATTGCAGTGCTATTCTAAGTGTTTCATTTAAATTTTTTTTTATATTTCTTTAGTATTTCATATTCCACTCTTATTAATGATTGTATTAGCTTTCACATTGTTAGGGTAGTAATAGCACTGACTAACCGAACTTACTATATTAAGAGTGTGTTCGGTAAAGATTAAAATCGGATTAAAATTGAAAAATTAACCATTATTGTTGACTTTTATTAGACGAGTGAGACCCAATAACGATCATATTTTCAATTTTAATTGGATTTAATTGTTACCAAACAGACTCTTAAATTATAAGTTAGAGGATAAACTTACTATATTAAGAGTGTGTTCGGTAAAGATTAAAATCGGATTAAAATTGAAAAATTAACCATTATTGTTGACTTTTATTAGACGAGTGGGACCCAATAACGACTATATTTTCAATTTTAATTCAATTTTGAGCTATACCAAACAAGCTCTAATGTTTTTGTACTTCTTCCCGGTTCCCTACTAAGGAGAACTTGTCTTTAGAAATAAAAGTTTGGAAATTATAGACATTTCTTCTGGAAATATTGCCTCTAACAAGACGGCTATAGTGGCAGGAGTTTTTACTTAAATAATATCTAGAGAAGGGGATAATGTGAAAACACGAGCATTCTATGTGTTAGGAACATGGGCAAGAGAAGGTGTTTGTGCATCACGAGTATTAATTACTTGATTCATATGGTTATTCCATTTTCTTCATATTTGTACATGTCACCATAGATTACAGATGTTAAGATTTTGAAATGAAGGTTCTGATCTTTTAGAAGTCTTATTTTGATGTTATTATGTCTCTGATGCTCTTCTATCAACCTCTCTAATTCTCTCACCCATCTTCGAAAATGAAGAAACAAGGCTTTAAGCCTCAGGAGGTTAACTGCCTCTCTTATCCCTTTTCTTCCAGGCTAGCAAGTGTCCTTTCAATCAAAGACACATTTCAGCCTTCACATCGTCTACTATTTTTCTAAGTCATTTTCCTGAGCCTTGTGAGAGCCCCGACTGACTTGCAAGAAAATGCATAAAAGAAAGCATCTTTTTAACCTCTAATGATAAGGACATTTCTGGGGGCATCTGGAGACGGGAATGGGGAGTCTTTAAGTGCCCATTATTTTGCATAACTGTCCATATCAGTGTGTAGCACTGCAACCAGTATGTATAAGAATCTCTAATATAGAACTTAAGCACCCAATTAACTTTAAGAAGTTGGAATGATAATTTAGAAAGCTTTGTAATTTTCAGGCCTAATGATCTTCCAAACATTAATCTGTTTCTCCTCTGTCCTTTTACATGTTAACTGTTCTCAACCCTTTTCAGCCCTTTTCTTCATTTTTAATTAGTGAAAAAGATTGCCAATCACTACCTTCCTTCTCTTGCTATGGGGAGCTTTGAGGTCTTTAAGGCCATCTTTGTTTATGCACATGCTGAAAATTTTAATTGCATTGTGAATTCCTGATATTTACTTTTTCAATTAAATATATGGTTTTTTTTTTTTTTTTTTGGATTCCTTTGTTGTTCCATGTTTTAAAGCTTATGTTTGTTCATTCAAGTGCTTTTAACAAAAGGCATATATGTATGACATCGTATTGGAATAATGACCGTTTTGCCATGCAAGTATCTTTATATGTGTTTCAACGTGATCATGTGACAAGAAAGGAATATATGCGAATTTATGTTTGCATCAAATTACTTTGTATACAAGGCGAAGAGACATTATTATCTGTTACAAGCGCATTGTTAGAACTCTCCCTCAAAACGGGCTTGTAAGGAGAGTGCCAAAGTGCTTATAACCACAAGCCATGCCATAACTCAGCGACGTGGGACTTAAATTAGGATTTGTTACATTCTCGCTGTAGTGTTCCTTATAGTACTTGTAACTCTGATATTTGTTTCTTGTATAAGATTGATAGATGCTCTGGAGATGATGAAGCAAGGTGTGAAGCGACTCCTTGTTCCCAAAAGCGTAGTCTGGAGAGGCATGAGCAAGCGCTTCTCAATTCTCTACAATGGAAAATGGCTCAAGAGCATTGACACTTCTAGTAGCAATAACACAAACCTTATTGCCAACACTAATCTTCCATCATCATCATCATCTTCCAGCGCCACCATTCTGGACAAGTATTGTTGTCTGTCAAGAGAAGATGTTCTACGGTTCATCATTGGTTGCCTTGGTGCCTTGGCTCCTTTACCTCTTTCCTCAATATCTTCCCTCGGAATTATCAATCCAAACTATTGCTCTATTGAAGCCTCTTTCCCAGCCATTGATGCCACCAAAAATCGTCCCCACGATCCATGTGCAGTTGCTGTTGTGGAGCCAACATCAGATGGTCAATATAGCATCATCGGTGAAATATCTGCCTCTAAACTATGGAAATGTGATTACTTAGCTGCATCATGGGCTCTTGCCAATCTCTCTGCTGGACAGTTTGTTTTGGGGGTGGAAGATAACCTGACACCAAGATCACTTCCTGATATTGCGCTTAATCAAATGGTCGGGGAGTCGAATATAGGTGACGGAGGAAGCCCGACCAGGCAAAAAAAATTCAGCAGTAGAAGTATTGGGTTCTTTAGCAATGCGGCAAATTCAAGTTTTGGGGTCGGTAGGAGCATGTATCGGGGTAGAAGTGCACCATTAACGTGTAAAGTTACTAGTTCGCTGGCAGCAGTAATGGCTCAAATATTATCTCACCGGGCAACACATGTTTGGGTTACAGAGGCTGAAAACGACGACATATTAGTTGGTGTCGTAGGTTATGCTGATATCTTGGCTGCAGTTACCAGACAACCGGTTCCAGCCATTTCGGAGAGCCAGCCATCTTGAGTTTTTGCTTGCCCATATTTCTGTAGGAATTTTGGGATGGTTTTGTTTGTTTGTTTGTTTATGCATTGAATTGATTTGTCTTGTTGATGTTACAACTTAAACACAAGTTGTATTACTAGGTTTTGAGAAGTTTAATGTTGTGTAAATTGAAGTGATTCTGAGATAGCATATACCTAAAACATATTAGCCTGCGTCTGTGGTTTCAGTCTGTCTTTAGTTATAAATTGTATGGCCAAACTTTAAACAAAGTTTTGGGATGAGAGATGCAATCATGCATTTCCCTGTTGAACTTTTGGTTAATTTACATTAGGTGCATTTGCGTTGTAATTATATTCTTTTGGGATATTTACATAATAAACCCTACGTTTAGGGTATATTTACAATTTGTATGCTATATTTTACAAATTTATGTTTGCAATTTTCTATTTTAGTCGGGTGGCTATATTGACATTACAATTTATTTTAAGTGCACTACACTACATTTTAATTGCATTAAAGTCTCTAATGTTATATTGTCATATCTATCATCTATGTCCTCCATTTTTTTTTCACTCACAAATTTATCATTAACTTGTCAATGTTGAACGTGCATTGCACGTTATTACGAAATGTTTTATGAGTGCTGTAAAAATAATATTTTAATATTCTTGAATACCAATTAATTTAGAATTTAAATCAGATGATATATACGTGACAATAAATGTTAAATTATTTATTTAATTTTCAATTAAGTAAAAATGAAGGTTAATTAGCATATATATATGTGAATAATGAAATGCATTTTTAATGTGAAATTCTAATTAATTTATAATTAGAATTAATAACATATAAATGAAGAATAACATTAATTAAATGTGTGTGAATGTTAATTAATTGAGAATTAATAATAGGGAATACATACATTAATAAAAGTACATGTGTGTAATGAATATATTAAATGTTCATATATATTGATAGTAACTAAATGATTAAATAAATTAAATGCATATTGAAAATCAAAAAGTAAAGTATTATTGAAATAATTGGATTATATTAAGGTTAGAATCGTCCAAAAAACTATTCGCACTTGATGTAATATTTAATATATTATAGACATTTCATTAATTAGCAAATTTTGTACATGTTAAAGGACATAATAAGGCTTATTTTTTAATCTTAATTTTCAATAAGGAAAAAAACAAATAAAAAATTGCAGTTAAATATTTTTTTTCTCATTAGAAACAATATGTGATAAATAATTGAAGATTGATAATAGAATGCAATGAAAAAATTGGAAACATAAGTGTTAAAATAAATAAAAGTTAGGGACTTTTAATACAGTCAAAATGTAATTAAAAAAGATGTGGCAACCGACGAATGTTTACAATTTGCCATATTTCAACACAAAAAGACAGTGGTCATTGCAAAACTGTGCCTGCAAATCAAAAAATAACAAAAACATGAAAACAATTTTTGGGCTTCAATATTATATAAATACAACGAAATAAAGAAAAGTACCAGTTAAAAAGTAGATTTTTTTTTTTTCTTAGCAAAATTTAAAATTGTATCACATGCAGGGGCGGACGCAGTCGAAAAAAGTTAGGGGGGGCACAAT
>CAIGRO010201783.1:0-14252 GCA_903798355.1 Fraxinus baroniana
CAAACTTGTATGGGACCTTATTCTGGGCTGTATCGTATGGTGTGTGTGGAGAGAGAAACAATCGTTGTTTTGAAGGACAATCACGGACAATAGAGCAGATTAAGGAATTGTTTTATTTTACATTGTATACTTGGTTTAATGCTACGGCTATTAGGCATATAGATGGGCTGCCTAATTCATGTTGTTACTTTTCGATTTAAATTGATAATACACTGCGTGTGAATTATGCATTGATTAATAAAATATTTGATTACCTTTCAAAAAAAAAAATTTGGTTGACTGTTATGGTGATATGACTAATAATTTACAAGAACTATTAGGCATATCAGCAAACATTGAAATCAACATGATTACATTTGAAACTACTGTAGTTTTATATCTTGTTTCTTTCTGAAAACTTATGTCTAAAATTTACGTCTTAATAGGTTCTTGAAAGTTACGAGCGTGCATACAACAATATGGTTCGCGTTCAGCAATTATCAGAATTGGAGGAGGTATGGACCCACATATCATTTCATGTTATTTTACTGTTTTAATTGGCATTCACTAACAGTTTGATAAATTATCATCCTATTGAGAAATGTCTCTTTTAAATAGGTCATTAATTATTGTACTCTTCCTGTGGGAAACACTATTGCCGAGGGCCGAAGGGCTCTTATTCGTAACATGTGGAATGAACGAATAAAAGGAACGAAGCGGAATGTTGAGGTAACTTTCTCTAGGCTGGTTTTTTTTCTCATTATTTTCTTCTAAAAATATGTCAATTTGACGAGCCAATGACATTAAGATATTAAACCAATATGCTAATTTATTTGAGTTGTTCCTTTCCATGGTTTAAAAAGGCAGTAGTGAGGTCCACCTCACCGTGAGGCGCATGTGGTATACCTCGAAGCGGTATTTTTGAAACTAAAAATATGAGGCTTACGCCTCTAAATCTGAGGCGCATGCCTTAAGGCACGCACCTTATGGAGCATGAGGCGTGTACCTCATTTAAAGTTTTATTTTTTAATTGTATGAAAAGAAATCAGAAAGAGCCCTTCTCAAAAAAGAAAATGACCCATTTAAAAAGGCATTTTGGGCCCAAACAAAATAATAAAATGAGGTCACATTGCAATTGGTGGATGATAAATATGATTTTGTAGAATTTGATGTAGCGAAGAGGAAGATGATGGGGAAGTTAGATTTGATGATGATTCCATTAACGATGCTAGTAATAGTGATGATAGTGCAGACTATTAGGTTTTTTTATTTTTAGTTTAAACTGCTTTTTTTCCATTGCAAATGGAGTGATTTCTAACTTCTGTAATACCTTTTTTTTTGTTAAACATCTTCTTTCTTTAGGTGGACTATATTTCAATATGCTAATGGCTATATATCATATTTGCTATATGCTCCAACTTTTTTTTTATTATTATTTTATAATTCTTTTACATAGATTTTTTGTTTTTTATGAAGCTTACGCCTCGCCTCATAAAGAAAAACTGCCTCAATACGTAATTTCGTCTTTTTAAACTTTGTTCATTTCTAGTTTAGGAGTTTGTAGAGGAGCAAGAAAATGCATTTCCACGAACTATACCTGCTCATCTTATCGGTAAAAGAGCATCTGTCTATGAATTAGTTAGACTATATTTAATTGTAATTAAAATTTATCATCATCAATCGGCCATTTTTTTCCATTAGCACCATATTCTTAGGCAGTTCTTCCGTATATTCTTTGAGCAAAATGCTATGTGAAAACCCTTTTTTTCCCAGTTGTGGCATGTTTATGTCAAGTTATTCATGCTCTTGTTCTTCTTTCCATGTCTAAAGGTATTAACTTGTATTACTGCGCTAAAGGTATTAAGTAGATATAGTACCTCATATGGGTCAAGATTGTTACTGTGCTAAAGGTATTAATATGTATGGGCCCTGTTGCTTAACAAAACTGCAGTTCCAATTAACTTTTTATCTGAAACTCTAGAATCCTAATTGGCTAATATGTTGAGAGCAATAATATGTTTGGTTTTGGGGTTGGGTGTGAGTTGGCTGGCCTATCTCTGTTATATTAATATGGAGTGGATATTGATTCCCATGGCTGCAAATACAGATTTCACATTCTAACCTACATCTTGTTTTCCTTCGAAATGTGGTATTATGCCTTTGTTTGATCCCCATTATTCCCAAAATACATCTCTCTTCTTTTCAACCACACATTCTTCAATAAAATAATATTAAAGGCAAATCCAAACTTTGCCTTAGTTTCTAACCACACATTCTCCATCAATTTAATATTCCGAAATGCATTCTTAGCCAAAAAATGGGGCTCAAACCAGCGCTATATTTTTCTCATTCTGCTGCTGAAGTGCCTGAAATCTTATATTTACAGGTCTGGCAAGCACTTTTGGCAGTCAGGTCTCTTGTTCTACCACCCACTGAGGATGCGGAGATATGGATCAAGTTTGCTTCTCTGTGTCGTAAAAGTGGCAGACTTAGTCAAGCTAGATCGACTTTAATTAAGCTTTTACAGGTTTGAGATGCATATTAGTGGAATACTTTTAAGACTTTTTGTGCTGTCATTTAATGATTTAACCTATCCTTGTAACACTTGCAGTTTGATCCTGAAACAACTCCTGAAACTGTACGGTATCATGGGGATCCTCAAGTAATTCTAGCTTATTTGGAATACCAATGGTCACTTGGAGAGGATAACAGGCGTAAAGAATCTTTCACTCGACTGCAGGTAAGCTTTAAGTTTTCTTTAGTGGTAAATGCAAAGGGCAGCTGCTCAGATTGGGGGCGAATAATCTCTGAAATTTCTCTGTTGTAGGATTTGGCCATAGACCTCTCAAGAACTCCAGTTATTCAACAAGCTTCACAGTCCAGCTCATTGGGTAGTTCAAATGTACCTCTCCTTGCCTGTGTATATCTTAAACTAGGAAATTGGCAGCGGGCACTTTCTCCTGGTTTGGATGACGATTCTATTCAAGGTAATCAATTGAACTTCACACACCCTCCAAAAAAAAAACAAAGAAAAATAGAAGAAAAGAAAAGATAATGTAGAGGATTCGGCAGCTGCTGGAGCGGCTAAATCTGACATATTATTATCTTTTCTGGTGATTAATATCCTATGATTTCAGAAATTCTTAATGCATTCCGAAGTGCTACTCACTGTGCAACAAAGTGGGCAAAAGCTTGGCATACATGGGCCCTATTCAATACAGCAGTAATGTCTCATTACACACTGAGAGGTTTACCCAATGTTGCTGGACAGTTTGTTGTTGCAGCAGTAACTGGATATTTTCATTCCATAGCTTGTGCTGCACATGCCAAAGGAGTGGATGATAGTTTGCAGGTAACACTTTAAAGCTTAAAATCCTGTCCTACATAAGCGTAGTCAGCTACTTCTTGAAAAGTTTTTACTCCAATTGAATGGTTCTAATCTTCCACTACTATTGAACTCGCATAAAAATGTCCAATATGAACTTGGGGTCAATTCATTTTGCTGTCTAAAGCCACGTTCCTTGTTAAATACAAACTCTCGCTTTTTCTATTGTTGTCATTCTTTACCTGTTTTTGTTGGATTTTGTCTTTAGGAGTTCTAGTATTTCTATTATCTTTAATTTTTATCATGTTAAATGATTATGTCAATATTATTTCAAATTTATTTCTATAGGTGCTACCTTCATCGTCTCAGAAACTTGACTAGTTTATTATATCTTTCTTATTTTATCCTGTATCATCTTGATTGTAGGATATTTTACGTCTCCTCACTTTGTGGTTCAACCACGGTGCTACTTCAGAGGTCCAGATGGCGTTGCAGAAAGGATTTTCACTTGTTAATATCAACACATGGTTGGTTGTTTTACCTCAGATTATTGCGAGGATACATTCCAATAACCATGCTGTCAGGGAATTAATACAATCGCTGTTAGTACGGATTGGCCAAAGTCATCCGCAGGTTTGTTTATATGTGATACTTTTGTGTCGTGCACCTAGATTCCTCTTATTGGTGAAAATGGAAATGTTATTAGCGAGAGACTTGTTGCCTGTTTGTTTTAAGATTAAAAAAAATTATTTATAAATCTACTTGTAATTAAACTTTAAAATATTTCTTTCGATGGTCAAAGTTGAAAATAGGCTACTTTAAAACTAATCCCTACCTGATTATCAAAATAAGTAATTATTTTACATACAAGGAAAAAGAAACATATTTCAAATGTGTTTGGTAACAGAAATTGACTTTAAAGCTTAGCCAAATGTGCTCTTACAAATATAGGACACTCTCCTGAAACAAGAAGTATGAGAAAGTTTTAATCAATGTTGTCAGAACCTGGACTAGCCCGACCGGTTGCTGGTTCCAAAGACTAGCCCACAATTAAAAACCGCCTTTAAAATGAACTGCTCACGATTCTTCTGGTTTTCAAGGGTCAATATAATAAAAAAAGTAAATTCACGTGCATGCAATGACCTCATGCCTGCTAATTAATTCACTCACTAGGGTAGCTCTATTTATAGCCTTTCCTTCTCTCATTGCAATTGATGAATTTCGATGTGGAATAGGTGCAATCATACATGTTGGCTGTTGTACAGTTGCACCATAATGAGGGGGAAAATGGGACATACTCCATCAAAATGTTCGCCCACTTTTTTATAATTTGATTGATTAATTTCTCGAGAATGAATAAAAGTATTAAAAATTAATATATCCAAGATTTAGTATAAATTTTGAATTTTACACTCACCAATATTATTTATTTAATAATTTATGACCATTGGCTCAAGCCCAGATCCCTTGCTGAACCTTTTGCCCCTTGACCCTCTATATTTTCCAGGTCGATTTCCAATCCAGTTAAAATATTGGTTTTAATTACATTTCTATTACACTTGGACCTTAGGAATTGTAGACCTTGCTAATTATACTGTTATTGGTGGAAAAATAGATCTCTGAATGTAGAGCTTTGAAGGAATAATAACCACAGTTGAATTGAAATTGGAATTGAATGGAAAACTTCACCATTTTTCAACAATCTTGATTATATAAATTAAATTTGTCCATGATGATCGAATCTTTACATTGTTGAAATCTCCATGGAGAAGAGATCCAATATTAGATTTCCTTTATACTTGGTTATACGGTAGCCGTCAATTTTACTTTTAGAGTTGGAGACATGATTTTCCTGAATACATTCGCGCAATAGAGAATGTAACTTGATTTTCTTGGCAACGGCTAATAGTTCACTATCAAAGAACTTATAAGAGAATGGTAAATCTATGGTTATGTCTGATTGTACGATGGCAAATGTTTTACTTTAACGCATTCAGTCTCTTGATCTGAGAGAGTTACGTAATTGTTAGAGATCATCCAGCTTTTTTCTGTAATTAGAGAGTTTTGGAGTAAACCTTGAAGATCATGCAGAATGAAGCCTTAATTAATCTTTCGTCTGTATAACTTTCTTTGAGCATGCAAGGTACTTTTCATCAATTGTATGACTAAAATAATTTAATTTCCTGTTCAGGCTCTTATGTACCCTCTCCTTGTGGCATGCAAATCTATTAGCAATTTACGCAGAGCTGCAGCTCAGGAAGTGGTTGATAAAGTTAAACGGCATAGTGGTGTACTGGTGGTTCAGGTGAAAAAGACTTACAACGGTGACTCTTTTTTGTTTCATTTGTGCAATAGCTGACTGTTTGGCTTTCATTTTGAAGGCTCAACTTGTGTCTAAGGAGTTGATAAGAGTTGCAATTCTTTGGCATGAGATGTGGCACGAAGCATTGGAAGAGGCAAGCCGATTATACTTTGGGGAACATAACATTGAGGGAATGCTTAAGGTATTGGAGCCATTGCATGAAATGCTCGAGGAAGGAGCAATGAGGAACAATACTACCATAAAAGAGAAAGCCTTCATTCAGGTTGTCCATCGTTTCCACACTCTCGGACATACATCATATCTGTTATAAGCAAAGTGTAGAGGATAATATTTAATGGTGGCTAATATGTTCTCATGAATGTCAATTGCTTTATAGGAATTTGTACACATCAATTCAGAAATATGACTTGATTTGTATGGATTAAGCTGAGAACTATTCTTCATAACCTCCATTTGATACATGTCATTTATGGTACAATATCTATTAAGAACCTTCACTTGCTTCAGGCTTACCGCCATGAATTATTGGAGGCCTATGAATGCTGCATGAAATATCGAAGTACTGGAAAAGATGCAGAAATTAATCAGGTATTTGCGTGAAGAAATTCTGATATGCACTTTGACTTGTTTCGCTAGATTGCAAGTGTCTCGAGATTTTTCGGTTTTTAAGATGAACTTGATTAGTAAGAAGAAAGAATTACAGAAAAATTGGGGGCTAGAAGTCATCAATATTAAGTGTGAGAAAACCTCTGATTTCTGATAAGCTAATTTCTTTATTTTTTTCTTAACACCGAGATAATTTCTCTTGCTAATCCTTTTTATTCTCAGAATCCTCGACAAGATCTTCAAATTAGCTTCATTGCATTTGCTGTTTGGAGATTCCAAAATGTAGCAGGCTACAATGTCTAATAATATCTTGCATCAACACTTTTGACTGCCATAATCAATAATATACCTAACAATATTTGATTTGTCTTCACATTGGTTTGTAGTGATAATTGTAAAGACCAGTAGAAAAGGGGAATGGACAGATTCAAAGAAAGACACACGTCCACCTTTAGGAATTGATTTTTTCTTGTCCACCTTCAGGAGTTGATGGAAACATAAAATTGAGCTTCGGATGACCTAACCAAATCTGGGGCAAGCATCACTAAGGATGGGTTGTTGAGGGGGGGAGTAGGGGTAGGGGATTTTTTTATTTTCCCTTTTATTTGTTCATATTTATTTTTCATTTAGTTGAACATGAGGTAAAAATTGTGTTTTCATTGAATGGGATAACTCTTTTAGACAAGTGTCCAGATGGACATTATTGCTATGAAGATAGAAGTTCTAGGACCTATTTACTCAAGAAAGTAGAATGATATGCACTATATTTTTAGTATACAAACTCCACTCACTTGCAGTTTAATAATATTGTTACTCTCTGTTTCTTAGACTGCTGTCATGCCCATGATATAAAAAATTCAGTTGCTCATCATATGCTCGTCGTTTTTGTGATCATTTGTATCTATTTTCTGCTTAATTCAGAATAGTTTATTATGACCCATTTTGCTCATTAGTGTTGATGGTTAGGTTTTGCTTCAACATAATATATTTAAGGAAAGATTTCATTAAATTAATTATCTACAACATTAGAACTTGCATGGACTTAGCATTGGGAGTTTTCATCTTCTTAGGGTATTCAACTGCTTGTAAAGAAATGTATTTTGTGCGCATACTTTTACATTGCATTCAGTGGTTTTGGCTCGCAGAGCACAGCTCAACTCCTTCCAATGAATTGACATATTTTTCTCACCAGGCTTGGGATCTCTATTACCATGTATTCAGGCGGATTGATAAGCAGCTTCAAACTCTCACCACCCTGGATTTGCAGGCAAGAAAAAAGTTCTGTAGTTATTGGTACGAGTTAATATTGAGATTTGAGATATTAATTATATATTTCTGTAAAAAACAGTCTGTTTCCCCAGAACTTCTGGAGTGCCGGGATTTGGAACTGGCCGTTCCTGGAACCTATATAGCAGGTATAGTCGCAGTAGTGATTGGAAATATATAAGGATACATCACATCTGAGTTGAACATCACCGATAACAGATATATTTGTTTCCCCAGATTCACAAGAGGTAAAAATTGCATCATTTGCACCCCAGCTTTCTGTCATCACATCGAAACAACGACCTCGTAAGTTGACAATTCTTGGGAGTGATGGAGAAGAGTATACCTTCTTGCTGAAGGGGCATGAAGATTTACGACAAGATGAACGTGTCATGCAGGTTATATTTCATATCTCACTGTACCCTTGTTCTGTTTGGATGGTGGTGCAGTTCTGTTATAACATTATGCAAACAAATGCTTGTGCGCTCTTGGGTCAGAACTATCAAAATGATTTCATTTTCTTTCTCATCATTTATCAACCTTTTTTATGAGGTCTGAAGTTCAATTCTTTGCCAGTTGTTCGGTTTAGTTAATACTCTGCTAGAGAACTCTCGGAAAACTTCAGAAAAAGATCTTTCTATTCAAAGATATTCCGTCATTCCACTATCTCCGAACAGTGGCCTGATAGAATGGGTTCCAAATTGTGACACCTTGCACTTTCTCATCAGAGAGTACAGGGATGCCAGAAAGGTTCGTGTGATGCCTCCCATCCAGGTAGTTTGTCTGTTTTTGTGAGGCAGGTGCATATCCTGATTACAACTGCTTGTTTCCTGTATTGTAGATTACTCTAAACCAAGAGCATAAGCTAATGCTTAGTTTTGCTCCGGATTATGATCATTTGTCGCTTATAGCAAAGGTGGAAGTGTTTGAGTATGCTCTACAAAATACAGAAGGCAATGACCTGTCAAGGGTAGGCATTATTTGATGTGTGTATATATGTGTGCAAATATGTTTATTGGCTTTTTCTGAGATTGCTTTGGTGGACTCCTTGACAGGTTCTCTGGTTAAAAAGTCGTACATCAGAAGTTTGGCTAGACAGGAGGACAAACTACACAAGAAGTTTGGCCGTCATGAGCATGGTAATGTTTCTTCTTTCATTTGGTGCAGTCTCGGCATTTTACTTAATAATTTTCATTTTTTTACACCAGCGGACGAAGTAGAGGAGAGAGGAATGTTATTGCACCAAATTCACTTCCCTATTCTAAGTGCTTGTTTGCCTTGCATTATAATCTGGTCAAAGTCAAATTTTTAATTTTAACCATACATTTTGTAGGAGTTAGCACGCACTACTACTACCCACTTATCCACCACTCATTTCTATCACATAATAATTTCAGCTTATAATGAAACCCAAGCAACCAATAAATGTATCCCTTTCCAGGTGAGCCAGTTTTCAGCATGCTGACAATAGTATTTTGCTCACACAATAAGCTTGTGTCTCTGGTTCTGGCACAATGTCATTAGAGACATCTCTGTTTACAAGACCATTATGATGTTTATACTTATGAGTCACTGCAATATAAAAATGAGTAAAATTGTAAAGAATTGTTGCCTTAAATAAAAGGTTAATCTTCTCGTTTTCTGTTGCTCCTGATAGTGACATCTATATTTGACTGCAAATCCCCGGAACTAGGGTATTGTTTGTTGGACGAGTATCTCTTACATCAGGTAGTAGATACCAAAAATTGATATTAACCCTAGCCAATTAAGCAGAGAAGCAAGGATCACTGTTTGTATGTTACCAGAATTGCTCTCTATTCAATCGATTGTAAGAACAGAAAAATGGTGTTTTTATTAAGCTCGTGTTTGAGCCACATTATTTTTTTTCATTCTCATTCTTCTACTCATTTTCAACCACACATTCTTCAAGAAAATAATATTTTCCATCACATTAACTTTTCCTTCTTTTTCAACCACATATGGCCCCTGACATAAAAAAAAATGCATTCTTGGCTACAAAATGTGCACCAAACAGGGCTAAAAGGAAATTTTACAATGTTAAATAGGCATTCGAGAGGTCATTTCTCTCCACAGAATTCACTCACACCTCACACTTCGCAAATGAAAAAATAAAAAGACCACAATCCATTTCTCCATTTTATTTTGGCACCCCCAGTTATTCTAGAAGAATCCCCATGTACCCCTCCCTCTTAACGAATTTTAACAAGTTTGTATGCAAAATAAATCCCTGAAATTTATGCTGCTGGCTGATCGTTGCAACTGACAGTCCTTATTGCTGCGTCTTGCATACTTAACTCTGATGGGTAACCTATCAGTCTCCTAATGTGCTCTAGCCATGTATCTCAATGATTGTAATTGTGCTCATAATTTGCACACACGTACCTGGGTGTACACAATATAGCCCCACATATTCACACGTCTTTTCTGACTTCTCATTGGGAAAAGTTTCTGAAATAGTGGCTTCACTTGTCTTAGGTTGGTTACCTGCTTGGTTTAGGTGATCGACATCCAAGTAACCTCATGCTTCATCGTTCCAGGTACTTTCGTGACCAAATATACAATTGGTGATTACCAAGGTTATAAGTTTATTCTTACAAGATGATGTTTGTCAGTGGAAAGATTTTGCATATTGACTTTGGAGATTGCTTTGAAGCATCAATGAACCGGGAGAAATTCCCTGAAAAGGTACTTTATCCTTCTAGATGTATTGCCTGTTTGGTAACAATTAAAATCCAATTAAAATTGAAAATATGGCCGTTATTGGGTCCCATCCGTCTAATAAAAGTCAACAATAAAGGCTAGTTTTTCAATTTTAATCCGATTTTAATCTCTACCAAACAAGCTCGTAATTTTTTTTGAAACAATCTTCCACCTTTCATATGTTTTAGACAAAATTAGTTCTTATTCGCATTTAACAAAGTCAAATTGGTTTGATATAGGTCCCCTTTCGGCTTACTAGAATGCTTGTTAAAGCTATGGAGGTCAGTGGTATTGAAGGAAATTTTCGCTCGACTTGTGAAAATGTCATGCATGTTCTGCGTGCTAATAAAGAGTGTGTTATGGCTATGATGGAGGTACAGTCTGAATCNAGGTCCCCTTTCGGCTTACTAGAATGCTTGTTAAAGCTATGGAGGTCAGTGGTATTGAAGGAAATTTTCGCTCGACTTGTGAAAATGTCATGCATGTTCTGCGTGCTAATAAAGAGTGTGTTATGGCTATGATGGAGGTACAGTCTGAATCTGCTCTTACTTATCTTCGGAATGTCCCTGTTTGACAGGTTTAGTACACTATTGGTATGTTAGGAACTTAGGAGGTTCTAATGTAGTTATGGAGTGAAAGGGAATAACTGTTTTCATTTCTTTGCTCTATTTAGCAGAGTTATTTCTGTTCTTTTGTTCTGCAGCTTTTCTCTTTTCTTTTGAGATCAGGTTCTTACTTGTTACTCCCGTCTCATATCAAATGTTTTGTAAAAGTGCTAACAGTTATGATTTGTCATTGAACCCCTGAGTAACTATTGAAATACATAACTCCTAGTTTCACCATCCCACAACTGGAAGACATCACCAACACCATCACCGTTGCTGGATGTTACCAGCACCCCTCTCCTCTGTCTGGAATGTTACCTTGCTTTTCCTGCGAGTGTGGCAAGGGGAAAAATAGTGAACTTTCATTTAAGCACGGTGTGTTCCTGAATATTAATAACGATGTTGGTATATTGTTGCTGTGGTAATTCCGGAAGCAGGTGCATGTATGCATACATGCTTGCTGGGAATAGGGTGGTAAAAGGTGATGTCAATGATTGTTGACTTTTTATGGTAGCGCTGGATAGAATGGTGATGAGTGTTGTACGGGATTGTTATGGTTGACGTGATTGATGATATTGCGGAATTGTGTTCGGCTTTATGTAGTAATGATTAGCTGCTTTGGTGGTAGTAATTTTTGTTTTAGGTTGGCAGTCGGTTGTCATGGAAATGGGCTTTGTTCTAAGAAAAGACTCCTTTAATTACCCTGCCCCTTTCCCGTTCTTCCCTCATGGTTAACACCGTGTAGAAGCTTTTTATGACTTCTTCACAAATCAAAGTCAAATTTCTGAGTCCGGTGGAGCAATGAAAATTTTACATCTATTCATCAATTTTATAATTGACTCTTTTTTTGTCCAGGCGTTTGTGCATGATCCCCTTATAAATTGGCGTCTTTTCAACTTCAATGAAGTCCCTCAAATGTCTACTCTTGCAAGCACGCATGTGCCAGCCATTGTGAATAGCGAGGGATCAGCCCCAAATGGAAAGCTGCTTCAACCACAACGAGGTGCTCGGGAAAGAGAGCTCCTTCAGGTACTGATTGATTTTTATCTTACGAATCAACTAGCATGATTGTCTATCGGGCAAAATAAAGGAGAAACCCTCCAACCAGTGTATTCTCTTTCTCTCGCTACAGAAAATACCAACTCCTAACAGTATTACTGGGGCTAATGGTTTCGATGATCTTATTGTAGGCTGTGAATCAACTAGGCGATGCTAATGAGGTTTTGAATGAACGAGCTGTGGTGGTTATGGCACGGATGAGCAACAAACTCACTGGGCGTGATTTCTCTCCATGTTCTTCATTGCCATCTACTGCCATTCAACATTCGCTTGACCATAGCAACCTTATTTCTGGTGATACTCGTGAAGCTGACCATGGTTTATCGGTCAAATTACAAGTGCAGAAGCTTATTCTGCAAGCAAAATCACATGAAAATTTGTGCCAAAATTATGTTGGGTATGATTCTCACCTCTCTAATACTGTCTTTAAGGAATTGTCTACTTTGAGCTTTTCATAAACTGCTTTCAAATGAGAGAATTGACAAATGGAATACCTCTTAATATAAATATAATAGCCACACTAGAAATTTGTCCAAGTTATCTAAACTTCTGTATGCAAAAATGGTATTTCATCCGAAAAATGTGGAATAAGAAAGAGCATGTTTGGCTAAGCTTAAAAAAAATTTATATCTGAAATTTTTTGGATAACTTTTAAGCAAAAAAGGTTATTTCTTTGAAATTTATTCTTATCTTACAGTAATTTTCTTATCTCACTTGACTAAAAATAAAGAAAAGAAAAACTATTTATTCTAAAACTTGTACAGTTAATTATAAGTAAACTTTTTAGGCTTAGCATCCCTATTGTTTTACTTGTATCTAAATCTGTCTACCTACTACTCGTGTTTCAGATGGTGTCCTTTCTGGTAAATTGGATATCTCACCGGCCCGTGTACTGCCCCACCCAAGCCTTCAGGTTACCCTAGTGGATTAATTTTCTTCTCTATGTTATCCTTGTAAATTACTAGTGCTTATAAACGCACTGAGGTATTCCTGGATTACCTCCCATGGCATTTATGAATTTGAGTTAGTCTTATTGGGATTTGTTGTAGTATTTTATAACATGTATATATTGTGCAGAAATAGAGATGTACGTTTGTGTTTTAAATGATTCTTCGAATTTGAGTTGTGCATTTCATATTTATGGTCAATTTGATTTATTCGTATTTTTAAATTTTATTTTTATCGTACTGTATAGTTTTGTTCAATAATGCATATTAAATACGCACTTCATGTGATTCTTATGCATGCGGAGACAGAAGATCTAGACGAACAAAGAAGTTATTCTCACTTTGTTCATCAAAATAAAAGTATTTTGAGAAAAATGAACAGAACAGGTTGCTGCGGCCGCCTCTGTTGTCAAATATGAACCACTTCCTCCTGGCGAAAATTTCAGATATGGCTAGTAGTCGGCATAGTGTCACTGCATGGTTAAACTTACAAGAAAACGTAACAAGTAATTTTTTTTATTTTTTAAAAATAAAATGTTGAATAGATTGAATTGAATTTTTATTGTATATGCAAAATCTATTCCTATTATTAATGTAATTGAAACTATTAAATAAATTAATTCATCCACCAAGTGAAAAATAAATGCTATTCTGCCTCTGGTTTGGATGGTGCCACGTCATGAAGTCAATACATTCACGTCCAGGGCCATCCAAATGTAAATCGCTAGTTTCTTTTGGTCACACAGTCACTTGATCTAATTGATGAAATTCATCCAGTTTCAATCATTAGATTAGAACTATTCCAAAAACAGGGAATAATTACTTAAAGCGGTAAAATCTTAAAAACTGTAATGACTTCTCTTCAGCTCGAAATTGAGCTGTTCTGCCCGAAGGCACAAGTGAAAAGCTTCAAAGTTCCGGAATCGTACTTAATAACGGGAGGTCATTATTGGTTATGCATTTTTGTGTTTTATTTATGGATTCTACTATTTGTACAACGAGTGTCACCTCACAAGGGGGCCCACATCCAATAAAACATTCGAGAACCAGGGGGGCTGTACGGTATACATATAGCAAAACCCTTTATTTATAAACATTTCTGCAGCCTTTTAGTTTGCACCTTAAGTATTCTGTGATAGAAAACATAGAAACAGATTATTGATCCAAAACAATCAATAATCAACCTTGTAACTATCTGTTCACGAAAATATGTTTCGAATTTAAATCACCGCAAGTGCACGGTTCATTGACAAGTAATAAAATGGAAATCCTAGAATTTCGAGTATCGTCCTATGAAGATTGATTTAACTTGATTTCTATTACCGAGACCTTAACCGAATCTATAAAACTCAAGATGGTTGATGATTTGAATTTTATAATTAACCTATGTTTAAAATACAATTTAAGCTAAGGTTAATCAA
>CAIGRO010201813.1:0-15461 GCA_903798355.1 Fraxinus baroniana
ATAAAAATAATACATTACAAAAAGACCAAAATATAAAAAGTACTAAACAAAAAAAAAAAACAATTGAAAGACCAAAAAATAAAAATAAATAAATAATGTTGCGGCTGACAACATTTTCTTCACAAATCACAAGCAAAGGCGTGCAGGCCTTCGCATGTGAAGAGGCTTTGCCTTGCCTTTTTGATAAGGCAAAGCTAATATCCTTCTTCTGCACGTGGTGCACAGGAGAATGGAACCGTGGTCAAGTGTTGTCAAGTTCGAATCCAACCCATGGGTCCCACAACTGAGAACCTAGTTGGAGGTGAATGAAATCCAACCCAATATCAAATCGACAAGATGAATAAATCAACTCAAGTTGATTTGAATAGATTCAGTTTGTAGGGTTGAAGGAAAATTTTCCTTTAAAAGTCATTTTTTTAAAAAAAATAAAAATTCAACCACTAAAACCAAAGTTTTCAGGTTAATCTAAATCAATCTGAAAATTAAATCAACGTTCCTCCAAATTGATTCAAACGTCTTGAATTGGTCCGATTTGATGACTTGGGTCACTTGAGACGGGTAAGTTGCCCACCTAGGACTAATTATATGTAACCAAGGCAATGTTTGAGCCCTATTTTTTGGGAAAAAAGGTTTTGAAATACTGATTTTTTAGGAAATATTTAGTTACAAATGGGAAAAAAAAATTTACATTTAAAATTATTTTATAAGAGAATTTGTTGTTGAAATGAGTTTTAGCAAAAAATGATTTTTTTTTTCTTTTTGAGAAAAATAGAGCTCGAATAGAAAAGTTTTGTTAGGTGAGACCCGTTCGGGTGTTAGTTTTCCTAATAGTCATTGAATTTATGTCTGTATTTTCGATTACTCACTGAAATTTAAAGTATCGAGTTTTGGCAACTAAACTTATCTAAATATTGAGCGTTACTAATCGCATAACATCCGTTTCAACCCTCTAACAGAATTGATAACGTAGCTAACAGAATGCACAAATGGCACATCATCACATTGTTACCAAATAACATCGCAAGAAAGTATTTTTCATTACTCATTAAACTTTAAAAAACTTCTTCAATTACTCATTATACTTGAAAAATATTTTCAATTGCTTACTAAAATTTGAGGTGAGCAATCAAATATATTCTTCAAAGCATATCGAGTAATCGAAAATGCTTTTCAAAATTTAGTGGCTGTCTGGGAAAGATTCTCAAACCAATTAAAATCCATTTTTTAATTGTTACCTAGCAGAGCAGCAGCCATATTTGACTGCTCCTCTCTAAGGTGGTCCCCACATGTTGACTGAAACGGTCATTTTTTTACTTGGCAACGGCTGAAATTGTAATTTTAATGGCAATCAGACAACTCCTTAATGAACAATGAAAGACTCTTTTTACGAGTCAATTTGGTAACAACTCGAAGGGATGCTACCCATATATTTCATTAGCAACTCACCAATTCAAAATAGATATCATATTGGATAATGTTCAATATTTGAATAAATTTAATGCTCAAAATTCGACATTTTAAACTTTAACAAGTGCCTGAAGACACAAACTTGAGTTTTAACTTTTTAACTCCCCGTTCGGATACGTTTTCGTCCAAAAAGCCTTTGACTATAGAATAAGGGGAAATAAACAAATTGAAAAACCCCATTGTTTCCCAATCTCCAAACCTCTCTGACTCAAGAACCACACCTAGTTCACTAGAAGGGGAAAAATGACGAAAGAAGATGGGGTGGAGACTGATGTCGACGGAGAAAGCTTGGGCAACTGCCTGAGCGGTTTCATTGATGATGGTAGCATCGAAAGCCATCGATACTATTTGGCTCGGAGAACCGCGTTGGAGATGCTGAGGGACCGTGGATTTGCTGTTCCTAATGCTGAAATTGAAGTTTCTCTTCAAGAATTTCGTAACAAGCATGGGCAGAAGCCGGATATTGATAATTTGAGAATCACCTCTCTTCACAGGGATGACCCTTCTATTAAGGTCTTTGGGTTTCTCCTTTACTTCTGCCCTTTTTATTTTTGTTGGGTGGGGCTGCACTGGGATGGAGTGATTTTTGGTAAAAAAATACTTTTTAATTTTAACTGTAACTTTGAATTTTCACAAGGATGACCATCCTTCTGATAAGGTCTGTTTTTCTCCTTAATTCGTTCATTTTTATTATTATTTTTTTTTTAAGATTCTGGCACTTGGCTAGCGGGATATTTTGTTTAGATTGTATCTACCACACAATCAATATTGTACTGTGTGATTATGCGGTGGACACACTAACTAGGACGATTGAAATCGATAAATTTGCATGCAGCAAGTAGGGTTAGGTGCATTTTGGGTATTTGTTCTTGTTTGCCTATTTGTTTACTTGAACTAATGTCTTGGTGCAAATTTTCATAAATTTAACTTTTTTGGTATGGTATTTTCTTTGAGTAGGTTGTGCCTCCTTTTGTTTTCTTTATTTATTTATTTTGTGTAAAAGGGCTTCTTAACGAATGAAATATCTCCTCCATCTTAGTTTTATTTTACTCTTATGTTCATTTGTGTTTTCATGATTTCTGGCAATTTTCCTAGTTTTTGTACAAGATGGTCTGTCCTCAGTGTGTCCACTATATCTACAGTGGGAAAGAAGTCGTACATACTCACATTATTGGTCGTTGAACAAATTATTGGCACTTTTTGGTTCTTAGATTGGTAAAATGCCCAATTTTTGCTTTATTAACTGTAAATGTTTTGTTTGAATAAGCTTGACACGGTCAAGTTGACATGAGTTAAGGCGTGCAGAAAGTCTTGTTCTTCCATTCTCGTTCTCTTACTTTCTTTTCCTCACCTTCCAGCCCAAAGTAATCTAGTTGACGTGAGCTAGGGCATACAATAAATGTACCACAACAATAAATGCTTTTTTGGCCTAGCATTTGATCTATATCTTCTATAAGTCTAAAAAAAAATCAAATCTTTTATAACTACGTCAGATGGTGTTAATTTCAGTCTTTTTGTCCCGTTTATAGAACCTTCTATTAAGATCACATTGTTCTTCTAAATGGGTATCCTTTAGATCTACATATGTCCCACAACCCTCTCTCAATTTATCCATACTTATTTTCGCCCGTAGTTGGTGGCATATTTTCTCATTCCTCCTTTTATAAATTCCTTAGTATCTTTATTATTGCCATGTTCATCTTATGGATGTCCTTGCATAGATATAAAATTTTCAACCACAAGGTTATTTATGATGTGTGAGAAAAAAAATAATGTCTTGTGCATCTAAAGTCGAAGTATTTTGTTATGTCGTTTCCAGTGAACCTTGGAGGTATAGTAGATTCCCGATTCTATTGGTTGTTATACCCTTGTTCCTTGGAATACTTCTCTTGAAATCTGACATTATATATTTTCAGCTGCATTTGAATTAAGTCCGAAATTCAATATCTTGGTTGCAGGTATTAGTTATCTTCTGTGGACCGCAAATAGTTAAAGTAAATGTCATCCGCGCGATTGCTACTCAGATAGTTAACAGAGACACCTTAAGTCGGCTGATACTGGTAGTGCAAAATAAAATAACTAACCAGGCATTAAAAGCAGTGGGTCTATTTTCATTCAAAGTCGAAATTTTCCAGGCAAGTTTTCCTATGGTTTGCAGTTATATTTTCTTACTTAAATTAGTTCTGACATAGTGTATCAGGATCTAAGTTACTGTTTTAGCTTCTAATCTCCTACTGGTATAAGAAGCGTAATTTTATCGCCAACTTAGGAAATCAAAAGTAAAAGTAGAAGTATTGTTTTTAATATGTATGTACTATGTACATTTTATGTCATTTTCTGAGATTACTTTGACCTGATATATATACTCATAATTACTAACATTCTTACTAGTACGCTTTAGTTTTTGACTATGGTTTACTAATTAATATTTCATCCAATGCATGTATATTCTATTCGATAAGAGGCTGCTATTTAATTTTTATTTTATCCTATCTAATTATATTGGTCCCACCTACCAATCATCCTATCCAGGAAATCTTATCGGGTGTGCAAATCTCTTATTTGTCCTTCTTCGAAACAAACTAGTGTCTCGTAATTCCTTTTTGATGACGGTACTATGCATAATAAATTAGACCAGAACTGCAGGATGAAAAAGTAAAGTTAAAGATAATCTAACATTTTCAGCTGGGTTTTAGGCAACTAGCACATGGCATACCATAGTCCCTGAATCATGGTCCTCAGCACATACTATATGTCCCTGAGTTGAGTGGACTTGCAATGACAGATAAAATTAGGATATTGTCAACTGTTGCTTAGTCAGCTATGATGCTGAGCTGTGCACATTGATGATCTTTGATAAACTAGGGAAGTGCATAAATAGTTCAATAGCGACAGTTTTATGATGCATAGCTCGCCTTATACATGCTGTGAAGTTGTCATCTCTATGTTTTTCAAGATGTATATTTTCATCCTTTTTCCCCCTATTTAAAATGAACAATATTTTTCGAGTTTAAACCATTTTTTCTTGAATTTTACCATCATTGCAATCTCAAAAACAGCATATTACTTACCAATTCGTTTTTCTTATATCATTTTGTTCAATAATTTGATTTGTCCTTGTCCTTTTTTATTTTATGTGGTGATCCACCTCACATTCCTGAGAATTTTCTATGCCTTCAGATCACTGACTTGCTTGTCAATATTACTAAGCATGAATGCAAACCGAAGCATCAGGTGCTTACTGAACAAGAGAAACAAAGTCTATTAACGAAGTACTGCCTGGATGAAACACAGGTTTGTATTCAAAGTCACAGAATGTTAGCATGCTCGATCCCACAGGATCGTATATTTATATTTATGCACATGGATAATGTTTATTTTTGCAGCAATTTGTTCTGTGCATGGTATCTATGTGGAATCCTCCCCATATTGTGCTTCTTACATTTATCCTAGTTCTATGTTGGTCATGTGATAGAAATTGAATCTTCTCAATGATATGATGAAATCTGTAGCATACTTTGATGCTGTGAAGCGATTGCTGATCTTGATATTCAGCTTTTATCTTGACAAGATAAAGTCACGACTCACAACATATGACATATAGCGTAACACGACACGTCTGTTTTTTCTCTAAGATAATTTTTTTACTCTAAATATTAGATGTCTAGGATGCACTGATTCCCTCACCCTTCAAGGGCAGGCGAGTCATTGTATGACATGTGTAGGACACCACACATCGCCAACACGTGTCAGAAATGTCTGGTGGCCTGTCAAAATTATTTTTTAGCTTTGTACTACTATACATGTCGCCAACACGTCCTAGATGCGTTGTCAATGTGTTGGAATTAGCAAAAACAAATTTACATCACAATAAAAAAAAAAATATTTTAGTCAGTGTGTCGTGGATGTGTCATGTTGGTTCCTTTTTGAAAAATTCCAACTCCATGTCGGTGCTTCCTATATTTGGTGAAATGGCTTATGACCCATTTTCCATCCTTCATGAGAACACATGACTCGTGATGCAAGACTGAGAGGGGGAACATGACTCACAGATTTGGAAATAGTAATCTTACAAATGATTTATCATCGTGTGTATGCATTATGGTTAGGAGGAGAATGAACTTGTTAGCATCAAGCTCTGTGTATTTGACCTTGTGTATGTCAAATTTCCTGGGTTGAGACAGGTGGTTCATTTATTTTGGTTCCAGTTTTCTTTTGGGTTTCTTATCTACAAATAAAGAATTAGAGAATGGACTCAACCATGTGAAAGATGGACTTTCGTTGTTGGTTTTTAAAATTGATTACAGAAACATCCAATGGAATATGTTTGAATATGGCTGTTCATAAACGGGAAAGGATGATTGAACTTGGAAGAGGCTAACAATATATATATATATATATATATATGTGTGTGTAGTGTATGGAGTTTGCTTATTAAAAGTATCTTAACAAGCTGATTTCTGATTAAATCTCAATAATGACCTTTTCAGCTTCCACGGATGCTGCAAAAAGATGCAATTGCTCGTTACTATGGCCTCGAGAAAGGGCAGGTTGTGAAGGTCATGTACAGTGGTGAACTTACCCAGTTGCATACAAGTTATCGCTGTGTTTGGTGATGCATTAATGCCGTCTATTGTCAGATGTCATGGATTTATATCCCAAAAGACTTGTCATATTTAAAATGCGTGTTGTTGTGAAGGCAATGCTTCTTAAATGTAAGAAATGCTAATCAACAATCGTATGTTTCATCAGAATTTCTGGTTTTTGTTTTTATGATATGAAACGACTCGATGGGACTTATGTGATGTAGCTAATGGGAGTTATGCTTTTGTTTTCTTGTACTTGGTTGAATGTTTCGAGTACTGTCGTAACATGATGGATTATTTAGTTTCATCTGGGGAGATGGTGTTGCGAAATTTGCTGCTAGTGTTTGAACCATTTGATCAACGAGGCAATAGAAGACTTGTGCCGACTTGTGCCAATGAGAGGTCTTTACTTGCTGGCCATTGTTTTCACTGAGCTGCTGTGGAGAGGGATTCAGAAAAATTTATGTCTCGTGGAATTTTCGTATTTACCTTATATTTTGAGGAGACTTGAGAAGGGGAAGGAGAGACATGTTTAATTTATTATTGAACTTATCGAGTTCATCCCAAGTATAACTTTAATCCATATAGAATGCTACTCATGTTGTCTTTTGCTTTTTTGTATTATCCTAAAAATGCTACTCATGTTCAATTTGTTGTCTTCACAATCATAATTGATGACTTGACGGCCAATAAATCATCACATATAACCTTAATTTCTAACATAAAATAAATCTTGGTAAAATAAACGACGATCATCATTTTTTGCCTACACAATAAAGTAAAGTGTTTTTTTGAAAATAAACTACCAATGCTTATTATTTTGATTAGAGGAATGGAAGTGATTGATATATGAGTTCCTCTAAGCCCTGTTTGATAAGCTTCTCTTTTTTTTTCTTTTTTTTTTCTTTTTTCTTTTTTTTTTCCATGGAACTAGAAATTGGTTTTTCATTTTTCAATTTTTTGTTTGTTTGATAGGCAAAATTTCCTTGGCAAATGATTTTGCATTCAACCTCCACGTGACCCCTTTTTCCTTCTTTTCATTGAATTGGTTAATGGACAATTTTCATGGAAAACGAAGTCAAACGAACACCAAAAAAATCAAATTTTCAATATTTTCTCAGTAAAAAATTATACCAATCAAATACAATAATTGACAATTTCCAGTAAAATAAGTTCTAGATAATTCAATTCCCTGAAATTCATTTTTTTTCCACCCAAATTCTATTCTTGCAATCAAACGGATCGTAACTATTCTTTCCGTCAATTCCAAGGTGTCAAAATTGAATGGAGTTATTCGATTATAACCAAATTAATATAGTACCGAATAAAATTGAAATATATTTAGTAGCACTATGTATAAATATATTTTGTACACCATTTTGTACAAGTAGATTAATCCTTTATTGTTAGTGGAATTTACCTTTTAAAACATATTTGTGAAGTAAACCAGAGTTGCTCCGCCTCTGTTGCCGGTGATCCACTATTTAACCGCTCACTGCCATCCGACGCCTCCGTATAATGCTCTACAACCACCAGTTTACAGCTACCCCGCCAACTAGGCACTACCCAATAAATACACACACGCATGGCGACAGAGTTTATACTTTATAGGATCATTATGCTGCATTTCGACCTCGTAATTTCGGAACCATCTCAAAAAATACAAGTTCAGTTGTTTACATTAGTGTTCAGGCCACTTTCATATCAATTTCTCAGTTTCTCAATATTGTTTCTTATAATTTGACTTTATTTACTGGATTGGTATTTATCTAATTTATTTTATTTGAACTTAAATTTGAGATCCATGGAGGAAGTTCCATTATTAAATTCTCTTTATATTCACTATGTAATTTCTTTTTTGATTAGTACTTTTCAGATTTTCTTTGATTCTTACTTTCGATTTTCAGGAATGAAAGATACATTCATAATCAAGTTCAATTTTCATTTTTCTCCGTGTTAATACTAGTGACCACTGATGAAGACAGGTTTTGACTTGAAATCTGATAAGTGAGAAAGATCAAAAATAGGATAGAAAGAAAGAGTGAAATTGGAGCCAATCCTCCTCCTCCAATGCCTGCAACAGCACCATCAGAATCATCAAAAAGTAGGGGTGATGATGGTTTCGATTGTAGTCAAATTGTGAAGGGCATGGCTCATTTCCCTGTTTGATGCGGTGGGGAAAGATTTGCCAGATTTTGAGTACACTCCTCAGAGCATTGCTCTCTTACTATATTCAATGTAACATACCAAACATGTAGTTACTGTCGATTTTTGTTTACAATGTCTCGATACAATGGCACGAGTGTTTGTAACTTGAATGCAGTTTTCAATTTCTGTTCTTGAGCTTGAAATTTTGTTTCGTACTAAAGCTTCTGGTGCAATTTCTTGATTGCCCACAAACAGCACAGATATTTGTGAACATCTGACAAACTTCAGCATCTTTTTGGTGGTTGAGAAAAATGCAGTTGATGGGTAAAAAGGACATTTCTCGCCATTAATTGCCTTCTTTTAATGCACTCTAAGATTTTGTCAGTTCTTTGGGGGAAAAAAATAAATAAAATCTGAAGATAGTTAGAGGTTGCAGCGTGGTCTCGAAATACTCTGTGTCACCATATGTCGAGTTAGGCACTTACATAACTATACGCATTCAAATGGGATATACCCACATGCCCTAAACAAGGTCAATTCCAAGTAATGTTCGAGCGCAGATCATTATATTCTCAGTTCAAATCACAATTGTGGAATCTCATGTTACTAACATCTTGAATACGAGCTTGACTGCATCTCAATGCACTAAACATGCTCGTGGAGAAATTGCATCGGCTTGATATATACAGAAACTTTTTTTCTGAATAATTCAAACTTGATGTTTCCTCTCGTCATTTGTATTTCTCAAATGGGTTTTGAGCATTAAATCTGTGTCCTGAAAGGCTTTGTTCTGAGCTTTCTTTTTAATTATTTGGTGGAATTTCACATATTTGGTAAAAAATCGGTACACCTAGCATTGTTCTATCAGTGCCCTGCTGCCATTATGTACTGAATTTTGTAGGGCACTTCAGATCTTGAAGTGACTGGTTTATCATTTGTGATGGACCATTTCACCAAACTTATAAGATGGGATCTTTTCGAATGCCCTTTTTGGGGGCACAAATTAAATTCTCTTAATGGTAAAATTATGCATTGCATTTTAGAAGTATTTTAAGATAGAAATTTAAGACTGAACATGGTATCGACCCAAAAAGTTTTGACCGATAATTCGATCCATTTAAAGTTTAAACGTGAAATCAAATTTCAACATTGTTCTCGAGGTGCCACCATCTTGTGATGGTATGTAAATAAAATGAAAAATAAATAAATAAATAATAAATATCCAACATTTTCATATTTTCATATCCAACTCCCAAATGCCACAATATAAACAGAATTAATCCAAGTGTATAGAAATGGCGTTCACGAGGTCTTACTGACCTCTCACATGAGGTGGGTCCTACGTCGGACCGACCTGATTAAAATCATATCCAACTCCCAAATGCCACAATATAAACAGAATTAATCCAAGTGTATAGAAATGGCATTCACGAGGTCTTACTGACCTCTCACACGAGGTGGGTCCTACGTCGGACCGACCTGATTAAAAAATGGTTCAAATTTTCTCCCACCCTCCCGTTGTGTGTTGTCTTTATAGGTTCTATGCGGTTCATATAAACAAGGAGAAACGCTGAATTTCTTTCCCCAGATGTCACATGAATATTTAGTACAATTATAGTACATCCAAGTGTGGATCCTACTGCTAGATCGAGTGCCTTACAAAATAGGTAATTAATTTGAAAACACACATATTCGAGTTTCCTGGATTAGCATTTTGTGGTCCACTTCTTTTATTGTTGATTCATTATTTAATTGCACGTGATAATTCGATTTCTCGTCGATGATTCCAAAATAGATTGGATTCGTATGACTTTTGCTATGTTTATCATAAACGTAGAAGCAAGATGCAATCGTTCTAATTCGACCCTATAGTAATTTTATGACTTACATACATATTTAGTGTATTTGATTAAGAAGAATGATTGATAAATGTTATCGTATTTCTCTCTTTCGAAATTGTGTCATCCCATGCTTACATTTTCTTTTGACTATAAAAAAAATTATAATTAATCTTTGGTGAATTTTGCTAAATTAAGGGAAATGGACCCCAAATATCTACCCTTTTTGTGTATAGTATTTGACTTTGAAGAATAAGGTAAAGGGTGTTTACATTAAAATCCAGAAAGTAATACTGTAATTCTTTTTGACTAAATAAAAGTTTTATGCTTTTGGGCATTGTCAATGTGAGGTAGGGTTGGTTCATCTTTCTTTTGACAAATTATTCCAACCAACCAGTAAATTGTCTGGGCTACATTCAAATTTTAATACATTTCTTTCTCTCTTCTTTTCAATTACAAATTTTTCAATAAAATACTACACGTAAATCTTAAATTCTTCCTTCTTTTATAACATCGTATTTTTCAAAAAAATAATATTTCAAAATGTATTTTCCTCATAAATACATTTTAATGGAGCTCAAACAAGGGCTAAGTCAACATCTAATGTGGAATCTATCGTAAAGATCTTCTACGTCACACGTTTAGTTAAAGAAACTAATTTAATTTAATTAATCGAGTGATCAAAAGAAAACAAAGAGCAAATTTCAATAATATTTTGATAGAAGTTAAACGATGGTCGGTATTTTTCTACCATTCAAGAAATTCTAGTAACATTGTAGGTATGGTACATAGTATTGAACAACACTTTAAAGAATAACGAACAGAACTTCTTTTTCTTCTTAGATATATATAATGTTTTGAATTAATCTATTTGTATCTAACCATCTGTCTGAGCATTCATTACTGAAACGTGTGACAACAACTGTAAAAATTATGACGCACCTCGAATTGGAGGTCGTCACTTGTCAATTCGGGCAAATATTATGTAAATGGTTCAATAAATGTAATTTTTTAGAAGGTAGATAGCAAACAATTTGAGTGGGGTATATCTGTCTGAGCATTCATTACTGAAACATGCGTGACAACAACTGTAAAAATTATCTGTCCTCTCAAAACAAAAATAATTAATAATAATAATATTTAGAAAAAGTTTGAATATTTTCAGACATTTACCACCCTTACTGCTTCCTATAGCCGAAAGAAAACCCCACTGTAATGCACAACAGAAAGGGTGGGACATTAAATTTTCCAAAATTTTACAGAACAACCAATACTATGAATAAATGCCCTTTGTTTCTTTCTCTATATGCAGAAACAGGGACAACATAAAATAGTTTGTGCATCCTCAAGTTTATATATATATATATATATATATACAAACTGTGCGCACGCATGCGTGTATTACATAAATCTACGCCTACGTAGGTAAATTATAATTAGAAACTATATTTTTTTAGGGTAAGTTTGGGCTAGATTTTAATCTGATTGGAATCTAAGTTAAAGTCAAACAATCAATATCAACCACTTCTTTCATGAATCCGACATCTTTTCAACCACACATTTCAAAAATTTCTATCACAATCCACTTAAAATTTGATTTTAATCTACACCAAACACCCTCACCCTCACCCTCTTAATGTCGTATAGTCATTTTCTCTCTCAACTCGAAATGTGCTCATTTTCTTTCAAACTCGTTTTTAAACACATGTTCTTCTAATATGATAATTTTCTTTGTGAACATATAAATTTTCCTACTTTTTATACATGACATCAAAAATTTATTTTCAGGAAATATATTCTCAAAAAATCTACGTCAAACAAACCCTGAATATAATCCTAATATTGTTCTTACTACATATATTCATATCCACCTTCTGTAGGTACATATATTCATATGTTTGAATATAAAATGACTTTTTTGAGGTAATAAATGGAAGATAATTAAAAATAAATGGAAGATAATTAAAAAACTTTGCAAAGACATTCCTTCACTTTGATATTGTTACCAGAGGAATTTCACAAACAACTGTAGAAAATATCAGACATTCATCATACCAAAAACTGTTTTAGTAATGGCATTATTATTCAGAAAATTGTGTAGTAAAAAAATATTATTTCATGTTTTACATCTCTTCTTCAAACAAATAAACATATTTTCTCAACAAAAAAACTCGTAAATAACTTTCATATACAAATGTAAGATTAACAGAAGCCCACAGATGACAGATGTTCGACCTTTTCCGACGACCCAACGATGGAGTTTTCTCGTTGTGGACGACGTAATCTGATTTTTTTGGTCGCTAAAGTTGAAATTTGAGGAGATCAAGGGGGAAAAGGTAGAGAAAATTGAAAACAAAAAAAAAATATATATATTTGTCATGGCTTGAATGAGAGAATTTAAGCTTGATATATTTTTTCTGCTACTTATCTGTTGTGTAGAGGATTTGGACCTGTGTAGACTTTCCTCATTTCTGCACCAAAAAATTCTTTTCCATTCTTTTCTGTTGCATTTTCTTTGGATCCCTTAGGGATTTTAACAGAGTTCATAGCAGAAAAAAATGCATTTTGATCTCTTACTGCATAACATGGATTTATCCCCCACTGTGCAAGAATCAGCAGAAGAAAACACAAGAAGCAACCCAATTCTCTGCCCATATGTTTATCTTTCTTGTAAAAATCCCCAGTCATGGCATGGGATTCTGATCCAAAAAAAAAGCAGCTTCTTTTCTCAACTTTTTCTTATTTCTTCAGCCAAAAAAGATGATTTCTAGATTTGGGTTGAAAACTGGAAAGGAATTTTTATAAAGTGTGTAGAACTTTTTGTTTAGGTAGATGCCTTGGAGTTTGAAGAAGATAGCTGCAAGGTCAATTGCGGGCGGCGGGGTGGGTGCAGTGGGCATGAAGATGCAATATGCATTGATTTTGCTGCAGGGCAGTATAAATTTTCTGTTTTCAGCTTATAGTTTTGTTGGAAAGTTTTCTGTTACCGATTTCAGAGCCAAATTTGCTGCAAAAGCTCCACACAAAAACACTAGCAGAGAAAGGGGGTGGGGGTGTGGTGGGGTGGGGGTGTTTACACTGAAGTTATTAGTATATCAAATATTTTTACTCAATCTTGGGTCATGTGAAATAAATCATTTTCTGGCTTTTTCTTTATTGTGGGGCAGTCTCTACTGATGTTGTAAGGAAAAAACATACTCTTTATTTAAATATTTTGTAAGATTAACGAATATTACTTACTTATTATCCAAAACTACCAACTTATAATCACTTAATTTATAGTTTAATCACCATTCAAACATGATCACAACATTTAAAAGATTCAGAATTAATCGCCATCAGTTATAAGTACGCACGATAAAAGATAAATCTAGATTGTACGAATACATATATATAATGTACATTGAGGACTCGGAATTTCATAGAATCCTATGCCTA
This sequence comes from Fraxinus baroniana, assembly GCA_903798355.1. NCBI lineage: Eukaryota > Viridiplantae > Streptophyta > Magnoliopsida > Lamiales > Oleaceae > Fraxinus > Fraxinus baroniana. Next base: position 13,478 of record CAIGRO010201813.1, read on the forward strand.
TTGCAATAGGTATCGGAGTCATACCCTAAATTTAGCTACATAAATTCGCTTGGATGAACTATCCAAATGTGAACACAAGATCTAAATAAGTCGCCGTTAATTACGATGGTAAGAATAGGCATTTAATCTACAATAGTTGCACAATGATAGCTTCATGTAATAAGTGATTAAAACGAGAATTGTAGATTAATTTCAGCTTGATATTTGTAATATGAATTTCAAATTTCCAACTACTGCAATCAATTAGTCAAAAAAGTATAAATAGAATGGCCCATAATTAAAACATAAATCATATCAATAATTATATCAATTGTCCCTAGTTTTATCATCATTGTTTGGATCCTCGACTCTTTGTGATTTCGGGTGTGTTTGAGCCACATTATTTTAGAAGAATGTATTCTGGATTAATAGATTGATGAAGAATATATGGTTAAAAAAAAAAATTATTGATGTGATGAAAAATATTATTTTATTGAAAAAAGTGTTGTTGAAAATGAGAATTTTAATGTGTACCAAACGGGGGCTTCCTTTTAAATTAATTTCATTTTTAAAGAATCATAAAAATAACTTTCGGGCCCGGTTGCGTGACCTAGGCGTGCTGGACCGAACCGACCCGATTGACATGGCCCAAATAATTATGTAAAAAGGAATATCATCATTTGAAAAAAGACTAGGACAATTAAGAGTTTTAATGTGGGGGGGACAGAGATGGGATAAGAATATCAGAATTTTGTGTAGTGATAACTTTCTTAGTAGAAATCATTATGTCTATGTTTTCTTTTGAATAATAAAAAAGTAACTGCATCAAAGTATAGATTGGACAATACTAAAGAAAAAAGTTACGATCTTCTGCAATGAGTGTACAATCCATCTAATATTATATATATCAATACATCATTAATGTATTTTATGATGTGGAAAGTGTTGTTAGGTGCAACACTGGTATATATGTCAACTTACTAGCAAAAGGAGAAGTTATGTAAAATAATTATTAATCATTTTCTTATTCCAAATTAATAACTCAAGTTTTTCCTTTGTTTGAGTTACATTACCAAGTGAAATACTATTAGTAAAATTATCGATTGTTCAATGTGTCTGACAAAATACACAATGTTGTATTCACCGTGTTGTCAATTAGCAAGTCAAGTAACAAGGTTGGAATTGAAAAGAAAAAAGTTCAATGACTAAAATGAAATCTTCTTGAAAGTTGAGTGACCAATTGTTTATTTTAACCGAATTTAAAATCTTGAAGTAATAGTCTCAATGGCAACTAGCTAAGCAAAAGATAAAAATGCTTTTAATGGAATGAATATAATGTGCACACCATCATTAATGCAAAGAATTATGAATATTGCTCTCCAAGCAACTAAGGTTTCTCTTTTCTCATCTTCTTCTTTCCTTTTTTGGCTTTTCATTCCTTCCATCTCTAGCATTTGGACAAACTCATGGTGCAAGCATCATTGTAATAAGAGGCTCCTAATATTTGATTTCTCGTTACGAATTTCTCCATTCAGCACTATGAGTTATCAATCCTTCCCCGCAATTGAGAAGGGAATAATCTTCGTGGGCAATCATTATAGTAAGATGCTCCTCATAATTGATTTTTTGTTATGAAATCCGTCTCTTCAACGCTATAATGATTAGTCCTACCCCGCATTTGAGAAGAGGGTTAGTCCATGGACATCTTTGTAGTGAGAGGCTTTTTTAACATTCGGTGACCACTATGGAATTCATCTCTTGAGCACTATGAATCATAAACCCTTCCCTATCTTTGAGAAGGGTGTTATCTTCATGACCAAATATGTTAACTCAAGAATAGCTAATCAAGAGGGGGTGAATTGATTTTTGAAATTTTTTCGACACTTAGTCTCAAAACAATTCAATACACAAGATATAATTGCAAAGTATAAAACTAGAATTAAATATGCAAGTTCGGTGACTTAATTCAAGTATGTATATAACACAATATAAATGACAATGTAAA